>PITA01000873.1:200572-230101 GCA_004023965.1 Spilogale gracilis
ACTTCAGGAAGAAAAAAAAAAGTTAAGGCTGTGTTATTTCAGTTGTTCTAGTATTGAAGTCATACACTCCTAAGAGTTTTGTCCCAATTGCTGATTTGTAGCTCCCTCCAGCTTTTGCTTTGTGTATGCTTCTCTGTTTCCTTCTCTGCTCATTGGGTCCCTGGGAAGAAAGATTTGTCAATAATGCAGTGGAACTACTGGAGTCAGATGCGGACCGGTCGGTAGACTTCTCAGTGCAGTGAGCTCTCACTCAGCTGCCCTTCTTTTATCTGAGGCGCAGATCCCACAGCTCGCAATTATGGTCTTTGACTTTGGTAACAATTCTGTTTGAAATGTTTCCAATTACACACAATATTGGCGGCATGTAGCAGCTGCATGCCAAAAAGCATTTCCAAGCATGTTCCAAGAATCAGGCTGTGATTGCTTTTAATTTAAATAAAGGCTATTTGGTTTCCTGTGAAGTTTTTTATAACCACCTCCCCCCTCCCCATTTTTGTTGCCTTAAAAAAAAAAAAGGTCTGATAGAAAGTAGCCACCACTTAACATGATACAATATTGGCCCTCATTTTCTGGGATAGCCTTTGGCTTTGAGCAAGCAAGCATAACTGAACTATTCATTAAAGGAAATTCTAAAGAAACGTGTACAGTAGTTTGGATTTCCCCAAAGAATAAGAGGGGTAAAGCTTATCTGATCGCATATTGTAAGTGGCTAACGGATTCAAGTCCCCCCCACCCCTCACCTACCTTCTCCTTTAGCAATCTATCATTATAATTATCTTTTTAGGTCACTGGAGACTGATACACTGTCCTTTCTTCAGATTTTTCTACTTTTGTGAGCCCATGATCTTGTGTTAAAAACACATTAAAGGAGTTAAGATCAATAAGAATATTCTTTAAAGGGGTGGAGGGAGACCAGGAAATAATTCCACCATTCTGCAGCCACCAGACCCTTGAGATGGCCAACCCCTCCCCCCTTGGGCTTGAAATTTCTGAACACTGAAACCTTTTAAAAATGGTAGTGGTTTAAATCTTTTAATAGCTACCAGATATACTTGACTTATTAAATCTGAAAATAAGAAAATATACACTCTCAGGACTTGGAGTGAAGGGATTGGTTACAGGACTAGGGGGTTCTGTTCCCAGGCTGGTTTGTTGGCCCATTTGAAACATAACACCTAGAGCCAGAGGGTATCCAGTAACTGAGGTGCTAAGATGGTCCTAATTAAGGTGTTTTCACATAGGCTCTTTCAATCCTGGCAAAAAACATCCTGTAGAGTATAGTGCTTCTTTGGGCTGAACAGTCATTGACTTGCATAAATGCCAACATCTCTTCTGGCATTTTTGGAACTCTTCCATCGCGTAATAAATAGTGCTGTATAATCCAAATTTGTAAATGCCATGTTTCATGTAGCCCCTGTAGAGACAGCTGAAATTAACCCAGGCTGCTAGGAATCATTGAGATCCGGGAGGTTAGGTTACTGCCCCAATCCTCTGTACTACCACCAGTGAATGATAGTGGAGGTCTTTGATACCATGTAGGAGGTGTGAAGGTAGGCTTAGTACAGCAGTGTACTGGGGAGAACTGCCCACCAGCTGATGCTTAGACTTCTCCTTTATCCTTGCAGACTGTCTTTCAATTAAGCCAACCTTCTCAGAGAAAAATTTGTTCAGCTCGAGGTAAAATGAGGTCTGTGTTGCTTTACCAGCTGAGCACCCGAGCCTGCCAGATACGTGCCCCACCCAGGCCCATTGCTATAGTGACAAAACCCACAGTAACTAGGGTTGAAATAGAAAGGCTATTAAAACCCTTTTCTATATTGGCCAGCTCCTCTGCCCTAGTTAAAATGCTGTCTTCTGGGTGCGTAAGCACATGCACACACGCAAATACAGATGTATACACACCGCTCTTCCAGTCTGAAAATAGTAAAGTGCTTTAAACCATGTTACAGTTTCACCAAAAGCATTTGCGCTTCTTTTTTCCCCCCTTTTATCTCTCTGATAAGCAAATAATATGGTAATCTTCTGAAGACACTCATGACTTGTTAGCTGTAATTGATATTTCCAACTATGTTATTTACATGCTTGAATAATCTAAATTCCTTAGTTAGGATCTGAAAAAGAGCTAGAGAGTGTGGCATTTTGTTTTGTTTTAAAACATCGCTTGCAAACAGTTTAGGGAACTGTTAGACTTTATGTGAGAAAACTGCTCAGTGCTCCAGTGTTGAAATAGTTGCTATAATGTGTGTCAAAAAAAGGATGGCATTTTAAATTCTTCTGTGACTGTGTAATTAATAAGTATGTTTGGTGCTTGAAGTGTGTGCATGTTACATAATTTTTAGAAAGATAAAGTTAGGTCTGAAGTACATTAGAGAATCACAGATGTTTCTTGTAAGAAAATACATATGCTTCAGAGGAATTTTGAACTGCTTTCTGATGCTTAGCTTTGTTCATTGCAAGGATCATATGAATAATTTCATTGAGTTCTTTAGTTCTTATTTACACAAGCCTCGAGAAAGGAGCTGAAGTGATAAATAGCTTGAATCCCTCACCTCGGTCTAAGATGTTTTAGCCTTTTATGTTTTTGTGAATGTGAAGGGAGGGAATGAAATATACAGAGAAGATGTTTGTGTTTAACTAACTAAATCATATAAGTTCCCTTTGTGGGCCTTCTATAAGCTTCAGCAGCTTGCCAGGCTAATAGCCAAAAACATGTCCTTAAGCACTGCCAAGCGTGCTAAAAGCAGACCAGGCTTTCTTCATATTGAGATATTAAAAACTTTTTTTTTTAACCTTTTGAATTTTAAGGAATAAGCCAGAAAAGTCATTCTCTTCTTCTCCCCCTCCTTACCCATGAAAACCAAAATTATGATTCATTGCAGTACTGAAATGAGAAACTGATGGGAGTAGTGATATTTATTTGAGGTTTTTTGGGGGGGTTAGAGATTTTTATTTATTTGTTTGACACAGAGAGACACAGTGAGAGGGAACACAAGCAGGGGAGCAGAGAGGGAGAAGCAGGCTTCCCACTGAGAAGCGAGCCCCATCCCAGGACCCTGGGATCATGACCTGAGCCAAACTGCAGAGGCTTAATGACTGAGCCACCCAGGCGCCCCTGTTTGAGAGTGTTTTAAACTAGCTTGAGTTGACTGTTTAAGGAGGAAGCAACGATGTTACTATGGTGTGGGATGGGTTTTTTTTGCTTAATTATGTTTGTGTTGCCCATAGACACTGGCTTTTTACTTTGGTTCAGTAACTTTTAGCAAGTATTGGTCAGTTTTACCCTGTTTCTTATTGAGCAGAGCTTCAAGAGTAGACAGCAGTAAAATAGTGCAGAAAAAGACAGTTTTTCTACAGTCTTTTTCTGAAAAATCTTTTTCTGCAGTATAGCTGTGTGATTTGGGGTCAGCTTCTCAGCTTCTCTGGGCCTCAATTTCCTCACATAGAAGCGAGGGAATTAAGTTAGATCAGTATAGATTAACCAAAGATTTGAATCCTAAACACCTATGGAGCTTTTTCAAAATACAAATACAAAGAGATTTTAAGGCTTGGCTTTTGGGTGGGGTCTTGCACATTTGGCTTGAATAAGCTTCTTTGGTAATTTGAAGCACTGCTGTGCTTAAGAGCCTCTAAATCAGATGATCTCTAAGATTTCCTTCTGGTCCTAAAATGTTATATTTCTAATCCTATGAGACTGAGCTACTTTCCTTCTTTCTTTCCTTTCTCCCTCCTTCCTTTCCCTACCTTCCTTCACCTCTGTGTTTATTCCTAATATTGCTATCAAAAATATATAGATATCATTCTAACCCACTTCCAGGAATATCTGTGTTCCACTCTCATAAATAGATGGTAATTAGTGTGAGGGAGGGACCATGTTTGTTGACCATTGTGTACCCAGTGCCTAACACGGTGCCTGGCACAGGGTAGATACTCCACAAATACAGAGAGCCCAAGAAGTCAGGAGATGTCTTGAAAATGTAGTATTGTGTTTTCAAATAATATGCTCAGTATGCTTTTCGTCAACCTTTCTGATACCTTTCCAAATTTAAAACAGCGGATATAATTGTCCATTTGGAAAACAACATAATAAATACATGTTTTCCTTATGTTTCCAGACTTTGGGGATACTCCATAGTGTATTGATTGTTGTTTTTTTTTTCTTTGTCCAGATTAACAGCTGATTTCATTGTTTTAAATTTAGTGGTACAGAAATCGCAAGTGTTGGTGAGGATGTGGAGAAAAAGGAAATTTTATGCACTCTTGGTGGGAGTATAAGTTGGTAGAGCTGCTGTGGAAAACAGTAGAAGAGTCCTAAAAAAACTAAAAATAGAAATACCATATGATCTGGTAATCCCAATGGGTATCTATTTACCTGAAGAAAACAAAAACACAAATTCAAAAAGATGTGTGTATGCACTCTTGTGTTTATTGCAGCATTATTTACAATAGCCAAGATACGGAAGCAACCTAAGCATCCATTAATAGGTGAATGGATAAGGAAGATGTTGGTGTGTGTGTGTGTGTGTGTGTGTGTGTGTGTGTGTGTGTGTGTGTAATGTATAATATAAATAATGGAATATTACTGAGCCATAGAAAAGGATGAAATTGTGCCATTTATGACAACACGATTGGACCTAGAGGGCATGATGCTAAGCAAAATGAATCAGACAAAGACAAATATCATATGATTTCATTCATATATGGAATCTAAAAAACAAATGAATAAACAAAAAGCAGAATCAGACCAATAAATAGAACAAACTGATGATTACAAAAATGGATGAAGGGGAATGGGAGTTGACAGTCTTCCGGTTCTGGAATGAATAAAGTCGCAGGAACAAAAGGCACAGCCTAGGGAGTAAAGTCAGTGATAGAGCAGCTGTGTGTGGTGACTGATGGTAGCTGCAGTCCCGGGGAGCAGAGCAAAGCAGAGAGAGAAGCTGAGTGACTGAGTTGTGCACCTAAACCTAATGTAACATTGTGTGTCAACTATACCAGATTCAAAACACAATTTAATCAGTAAATAAACAATAAAGGGGAAAATAAACAAAAATAAATTCAGAGGTACTTTTTCTGAAAATGTATCTGGAGGTTGGAAAAAAAAGAGCATATTATTTTAAAATGTAGTTAACATTCTGTTAAGAAACAGTTTGTCTTATGAAAGACGTAGTTTTTCCTGTGTGGCCTTACGGTTTGGTGCCTGTATGTATTGAATGAATGAATGGATGAATGAATGAATGAATGTGCAGTTTTCTGTGGTCATCTTAATGTGGGTCAGTTTACAAAATATAACCCAGGTTTCAGAGTTTATCTGACAAATTTACAACTTCATTATAATTTTAAATCTTATTTCTAAATATTTTTAATTACAAAGGTTAACAATTTTAAATAGATTCTTATCAAGACAGATTTCTTAATCAAGTGTATGTCTGATTAAGCCCTTTGTCCTTTTCACAACAGAAATGCCAGTTCCCATTTTTTTGATTAGTGAAGTAAGCTAGCTAATTATAACTTTTTTATGGCCATAGCGATTTTGATCTTTTTATAGACATGATTCCATATTATATATTTCATAACATAGGAAGTGCTTTAAAGCTGCCCAGATCCATACTATACAGATACTAAATAATAAAAATGGATAATAAATTCTTGGTTGCATAGTTATAGAAGTTGATCAAGTGTTTATTGTCCATTTTATTTCTTTGCTTTTTTTTTTCCAGTCTTTGAAAATTTGGATTCTTTCCTATAATCATCCATTATTACCATTACTGTAGAACATAGAGTAAATTAAAAATACCTTAAATCAGTCAATACCACTGCTGGCTGTTTCTCTATAACATAAACAAAATAAGAAAATTATACTTATCTGTTACTTGATACTTTTTATTGTTACGTGTTGCCCTTCTTGTGGGTGGGGTTGTTCTTTTATTTTTAATTAAAAGGGGGGACTTTAAAAACTCACCATTTTAAAACCTGGAGAACCGTCCAGTTTCCTTTGAACATACGCTGTATAAGTCATGAGCAGTAGCAAAATCAGCTAACCTCAGCTCATTTTTTCCTACTGTATGCCCATTGCCAAATCAAATAATCAGGACCTCAGAGTGGAAATTGCTACCTGCATTATCTACTTGGGTTGTTTGCACAGTGCAACTGGAAAACTCTCTCTTAGTGATCAAGTGAAGAGATACTGTGAGACATTTTAGTCAGGAAAAAGATTAAGCTGTATCTAAACAGGGTTTAAGGATCATTGGAGAGAAATTGAAAGCTGGTTCAATGTATCATATAAAGCTTTATTATTTGTAGGTTTCACTTTCCTGAGGTTTCACAGCTAATCTCATTGTTTGACTAGACTTGACAAGCTAATATAAAAGGACAAGTGTAAGTTTTTCCAGGTGGGATCATAGCTCTTTGCATCATTTCAGGTCTCTGCTCAAAAGTCAGGGAAGCCTTCCCTAATCACCTGGATAAAATGGCAGCACTCTTGCCTGCGCCAGCTATCACCCAGCACTCCTGAGACCCCCTAATCTACCTCACTTTTCTCCATAGCACTTAACCATTATCAGACAGTAACTTACAGCTGTCTGCTCCATGAAGAAATCTATGCTGTCCACTGCCTCATCTTCAGTCTGAGAGGCACATAGAAGGTGCTTAATGAATTCTTGCAGAATGAATGACTGCAAACATATAGGGAGCTAGCTGTGGTTTGAATTGGGAGACCCCTCCCAATCTAAGAGTATGATATGGATTGCTGGGTGAGTTAGAGAGCTTTATGCTCATATTCTCATTCTTATAATAAAATTAGCAAATGCCACTCTTGTTTTACAGGATAAGCATTTGTGGATCGTTTTTTGTTTTTGTTTTTGTCTTGGGGACCATTTTAATGTTATATGTAAAATAAAGACAATAGGACGTAATATTCTGTTTTTGTCTGAGTGAAAATTTTCAGCACAAAGATTTTTCTGTGAGGGGTGCCTAGGTAGCGCAGTCTTTAAGCGTCTGCCTTCAGCTCAGGTCATGATCCCAGAGTCCCAGGATCGAACCCCGCATTGGGCTCCCTTCTCAGCAGGAAGCCTGCTTCTTCCTCTCTAACTCCCGCTGCTTGTGTTCCCTCTCTAGCTGTGTTTCTGTCAAATAAATAAATAAAATATTAAAAAAAAAAAGATTTTCCTGTGTGATTGTTTGAGTCTGTGTGGGGTTTTTGTTTTGTTTTCTTTTTGCAACTAAAGTTTCCGAGCTGTTTCCTTCCTTATCCGAATAAAGCCAGAGAACAAGATAAGAGCATGAGGAAGAAGATGGATAGAGTATCCCACCTCCCCGCCCCTCTGCCATAAAGTGATCAAGGAAATGTAATCAAATAGCAGACTGATGCCATATTAATAGAAGATTGAATATTTGCAGCAGGGGAGCTATGTGACTTCCCTCTTCATAATATATCCATTCTACTTTATAACCTTTACCAAAACTAGAGGCAGTATTTTCAAACAAATTTGCGGTGTTTCTTTGTATGTTAAAACAAGGGTAATGGGCCATCTTTCACTCAAGAAATCCTCTGACTTAAATTCCAGAGGTGAAAAGCTAATCCTCTAGGTGATTTCAACTAGTTTACTAGGAAACCTACTTGTTTAAAATTATTATTTTAATGTCTCAGGTTCCAGGGATAAATAGGCTGTGGGTCAACTCTCCTATTAAGGAGTTGAACCCACTTACTTGTCCAGAAATTATCATGTTTTACTAATAATAAAACTAATATCTCCAACATACACAAAGTGCTTGTAAATTCATCTCATTTACTTTTGCTGAATCTTTGAAGGTTTAATCAAGGTTTTCCTAATTTACTGTTAAGAAGCTGCTTGTTAGTTCAAGATACACCTTCCTAAGGAGCTTTGGCTTGGCAGTTCCTAAATAAATATTTGTAGTTCAATTTTCAGAAAGAAAGAAAGAGGGAGAAAGAGAAGAAAGGGAAAATCAGCAAATACTTGTGGCTTACACAAAACTGATGATGTTTCATCAGTTTTTCTGTTTGTCTTTAATATTTTTATTTATTTATTTGACAGAAACACAGCTAGAGAGGGAACACAAGCAGGGGGAGTGAGAGAGGGAGAAGCAGGGAGCCTGATGTGGGGCTCGATCCCTGGATTCTGGGATTATGATCTGAGCCGAAGGCAGATGCTTAACGACTGAGCCACCCAGGCAGGTGCCCCTCATCATCAGTTTTGTAAATATTGTTGTTTATTTTCTTTTTTCATTCTTTTTTCTTTTTTTTTTCTTTCTTTTTTTTTTTTAAGATTTTATTTATTTATTTGACAGAGAGAAACACAGCCAGAGAGGGAACACAAGCAGGGGTAGTGAGAGAGGGAGAAGCAGGCTTCCCACCGAGCAGGGAGCCCGATGTGGGACTCGATCCCGGGTCTCCGGGATCATGACCTGAGCCGAAGGCAGTTGCTCAACCAACTGAGCCACCCAGGCGCCCCTCTTCTTTTTTCTTTTTTAGAGAACATGACTGTGTGTGTGCATGGAGGGTGCGAGGGACAGAGGGAGAGAGAAAATATTTTTTTCAAGATTTTTTAAATTTAATTAGAACAAGCAGTGGGGAGGGGGAGAGGGGAAGAGAGAGAGAGAGAGAGAGAGAGAGAGAGAGAGAGAGAGAAGCAGACTCCCTGCTAAGCAGGAAGCCTGATGTGCGGCTTGATCCCAGAACCTGGAGATCTGACCTCAGTCAAAGGCAAACACTTAATCCACTGAGCCACCCAGGCCCCCACTCCCTTGGAAGAAAGAGAATCTTAAGCAAGCTCCACACTCAGCATGGAGCCCAGTGGGGTGGGGGGGCTTGATTTCATGACCCTGAGATCATGACCTGAGCCCAAATTAAGAGTCAGTTGCTTGGGGCATCCTGGTGGCTCAGTCGCTAGGCGTCTACCTTCAGCTCAGGTCATGATCCTGGAGTCCTGGGATCAAGCCCTGCATCAGGCTCCCTGCTTGGTGAGAAGCCTGCTTCTCCCTCTCTCACTCCCCCTGCTTGTGTTCCCTCTCTGGCTGTGTTTCTCTCTGTCAAATAAATAAATAAAATATTAAAAAAAAATAAAAAAAGTCAGTCACTTAACCAACTGAGTCACCCAAACATTCACAAGTTCATTATATATTAAATGCTTTTAGATAATTATAGCCTCTCCTGCTACTAACTTGCATGTGATTTTGGATAAGTCACTTAATTTTCTGGATTTTTTTTTATCTACTCTGTGCTTCAGTTTCCTCGATTATAAAAGGAGGGTCCCAATGAATTTTCAGGCTCAGAATTTCCTAATTCTAAAATACTGGATTTGGAGGCTATAACTTCAAGGGGAGATTGATAATAAATTGGAGCTGATTTCTTTTTATCATTAATTATCCCTACCTAAGTTCCTGGCTAGCATTATTTAACAGTCAACTCAAAATTATTCATATTAGCTAGGTGAAACTTTAGAAAATGGTTTCCTTATTCATGATTCTGTGTGGCCAGTTCAAAATTCAACAATAGCTATATTTTAAAGACCTGAGAGAAAATATACTTCCCTTACCAAAAGTCTGATTTAATAGGTTTTATTATAGTTTAATATGAGGAACTTAAAAAATATAGTAATGCTAAGAGCAAATTATTAATCTAATATATTTCCAACAATGGCATACTTATTATGTTCACACTAAAAATTAGAAATGTGACCACTGTGAGCATGGGAAATGTGGAAAACTTATAAAGTGGAACTCAAAGCAGTATGTTCCCTTATGTAATCACATTGTGATTATAACTTTTTAACGTGTGTGTCCATTGACCAAATTGGAATTAATTCAGGGAGGTTTAGAGACCTTTTACTGGAAAATAAAAAGAACCTAACATCCATTTTAGTGGCATTCCTCATATTTTTTGAAACCATAATATCCCCCCCCAAACAAAAGCTGGTGAAAATATGCAGCAAGTGGTGAAACTCTTTCTGTGTTAATCTTAAACACTACACGTTGTCCTATGTCATCTTACCTGCTGGCCTGGGTGTTCCATTTTTATAGCAATGTGATTAATTAACTCTGTAACTTTTAAGCAAAATCTTAGGGCCTTGGGTCTCATTCACATTCTAATTAGGCTGAGCCCACAGTTACAAATGGCCCACCGGGAAGTAATATAACATCTGTAGATGTCTAAGGAGACGGAGTTCATGAATTGTTCAGATGAACGTAACAGGGTGCCGTGGCACATCTCTGGGCAGGTCCGTAAGTGACCATGAAGGGCTGTTCTAATAGGAAGGCCCGACTAGATACATGTGACATTAATAATCACCACTTTGAATCTGGGTCACTTCAGCCAGGACTCCAAGATCAAACGCCATCAGCTGGTAATGAGTGTGTGAAAGAACCACAGGAAGGCCATCCTTTGCCTAATGACACCTTTGTGGGCCTTCCCAGCAGCCTCTTAGAGGGGGGGCCAGGAATAAAGTCGCACATGCTCTGGGTTGGGAGGCTGGCCCTCCCGGCTACAGCTGGCACACTTCTGCAGAGAGATCTTGGGAATAGTTCATGCTGGTTTCTGTTGTTCTAGCTCCTGAAGCGGATGTACAGAACTTTTCCTCTTCTGCCTCTTTTCCTGAACCACGTATCGGCTTCCAAGGGACAGTAGCTCATTTGCCTATTCTGTGCCTTTTTTTTCTATTCTCTGAAAGTAAAGAGAAATGGCATTGACAAATACATGTTAACCATTTCACATGAAACTTTCCCATATTTGTTTCTACGTGGGGCATCGTTTTCATTTCGGCACACCTCTGTGGACCTCTGTCCTTAGCTGGGCACTGGCTTAGGCCATGGAGACACACACATCCACTAGGAACAGTTCTTGTCTCACGGAGCTCGCTGCCGTGGAGGGAAGGAAGGCATTGTGGTGGTAGAGGCAGGAACAGAGAAATGTCCTGGGTATAACAGAAGCTCAGAGGCGAGAGCAGAAGTCACCGGTCCTGTGCAGCTTATTAAGGAAGGCTTCAGAAAGGCAGAGATGGCTGAGCAGGATGTTAATAACTGAAGAGGACGGGGCCGAGCCATTCAGACTGGAGAATGACTCATTCTGGGCAGAAGGAAAACTGGAGGCAAAGGCAGGGACCATGATACTCAGAGAATTTTCAAATCCTTGTTTGTGGCCCCAAGATTAATAATGCTCCTGGTCATGCGCTCAGAGGCACCCTTATGGAATCTCAATCAGAAGTAAGAGATGGATTTTGACAATTTTTATTGGGAATCCCATCCTGCTCCCCTGTGGTTGATTTTAAGCTTCTGAGGAGGGTGTATTTCCCTGGCCCATCTACCAGATATTTACACCGTGCCTCTCCTTGTTATGTTGGTGCAGTCTTCATTTTCATTGATTTGCTCTTCATTTTCACTTCCAGGTTTCCATTTCAGTCTCAAGTGTTTAGACAACATTATATAATGAGTGTTATACTTTTATGACATTTGCTTTAAGTACTGTAAGAGTTATCCATGAAAGCTAATGGTTGGGGGGTAGGGGAAGCCCTGAATGTCACCAAGTGGCCTCTCCAGATGTGTTTTATTGTGTTGGTATCACTGTTCTGTTTTCATAAGAACTTTTTTTAAGCTTAAAAAAACCTTACCAAGCAGAAAGAGCAGACAATAGACTCATAGGGGATGAACTATTTTCTTCATTTCCTGATTGTTTTCTTGAACTTCTGTTTTAAACATTATGATTCAGCTGGAAAAAAAAATCCATCACAATATACTCGACTTTTAAAAAGCAAATTGTGTTTGTTTTTCAGAGATAAACTCACATCTTAGGATGAAAGCTTCCACTGTGCTTCAGTGTGCGGTTCTTCAGTATGGTGATATAAAAATTGTGATTTAACATCTTTTAGAATTTCTGCCTTCTAATTATTAATCAGTATGTTTTCAGGCAGTCTGGCGTGTGATAAATATTTTGTAGCATATGCAGCTGAGCATGCCAATTTCAAAGGGCTTTACAAGCTTTAATTAATTTTCACAACAACCAGATGCACTCCGCTTTATTGAGGGGAAATCCACACACGGTGGAGTTTAGAGCATTGCCCAGATTCCTCTCGCAAAGTGGTTTTCAGTCTGTTTCTCTGATAGGTGAATCCTTTTCTCAAACACAAAATTATCTGGAACTCCAACCTAAAAAGTAGAGAGGTAGAAAAAGCATTTTGTTCCAGGACTACCAAATTTATCAAACCAAGAAAATTACATAAGATGCCCAGTTAATTTGAATTTCAGATAAATAGGGAATACTTTTTAGTATAAGAATACTTTTTACTTTATATAAGTATATACAATATATACAAAATATATAAAAATTATATACAATATACTTGTATAAGGGTATTGTGTGTCCTTAAAGCCCTTATTGGTGGTTTATCTGAAATGCACATTTAAGCTCCATCATGCATTTCACTGGACAGCTCATAGCTGCACACTCCCAGTGCCTCCCAGCTATTCCCAGTGCCCCCGGCTCTTCCCCAGCCCCGGAGGGCAGCAGTTCCTTGAGATATAGTTTGAAAAAAATCTATACCAGTGCTGAGAGAGAAGTAATGTTTTCCTTCTCAGTTGAAATTTAGAAAATAGTATCACTCTGAAGGCCACTTCGGGACTGCTGCTGGGTAGCTCAGTCAGTTGAGTGTCTGACTCCTGATCTCAGCCCAGGTCTTGATGTCAGGGTCCTGAGTTGAAGCCCCATGCTGGGCTCCACATGGGGGTGTGGAACCTACTTAAAAATAAATAAAGTGAAGGCTATCTTAATTGGGGCGGGGGAGAGCAAGCATGCACTCTTAAGAAGAGTAGGGTACAGAGGGAGGGGAGAGAGGGAATCTTAGTGCCCAGCAAGCACGGAGCTCTTGTGGGGCTTGATCTCATGACCTTAAGATTATGACCTGAGCTGAAATTAAGAGTCAATCGTTTAACCAGCTGAGCCACCCAGGTGCCCCAAATGAAGACTAACTTAGAGAATCTCCATGATCACCCCTCTCCTACAACACGTGATAACTGTAAAGATCGTTGCCTTTGCTTTGCCTTTTTTATTTTTTAGGATAAAATAGTCTCCCAGTCTTTGGGAGCAATGTCTATTAAATCACCATTTGTAGAAGTCAACAATTTAACTGCCATGAGTAAGGAGTACTGATGGTATCATCAAAATCGCTGGTGGGCCAGATAGAATCCATGAAGAGAAAAATGCTTGGGAGCTCTTGGGTGTGAGTCTACAACATCCCAAGGGAGAGGTGTCTCAAATGGGCTTATCCTTGTCTTTTGGTCAATGTGTATATTTTGGGGATCCTGGCTTAATGAAAGTACCCATTCAAGTAATTCAGTCATCTTGCTCAAATATTATAGATACTTCAATATCACTTTTCTTTCTCAAGCTGACTGCCCCACAGAATATTCTTATTTTTTCAGCTATTATATTTCTCAGTGTAACCGGGTACTATCTGATTAGTGATCAGAAACCACTAACTTTAAAAAAAAAAAAAAAAAAAAGCAACCACTAACTTTGTTTAGGGTGAAGCAGTCCTCCACTGCCCCAGCGACTCCCTGGAGGACGCACTCCTTGGGGCTGTGGAATTTGGATGCTTTGGGTGTGATGCTCTACATGGTGCCCTCTTGACTCAGGGTACAGGTTTTGTATTTCTAAAATGTTACTAGTGGTCAGTTAGGAATGGGTATGTTTTTTTTCCCTTTGTCCTATTTTCAGTTTTTCCAAAATTGGTGCTCTGTTCCTTTTAAAAATAAGAAAAACAAATGTTAGTAATATAGTTTAACATTTCTCAAAGAAAAAAAAGCCCATAAACAGTGATTCTATGTCAAAATGTTCCAAAGTATAAATGAACATGATTTGGCTTATAGATGATTTTTTTTTTTAAGTTTTATTTATTTGACAGAGAGAAACACCAGAGAAGGAACACAAGCAGGGGGAGTGAGAGGGAGAAGCAGGCTTCCTGCTAAGCAGGAAGCCCGATGTGGGACTTGATCCCTGGTCTCAGGGATCATGACCTGAGCCAAAGGCAGTCGCCTAACCAACTGAGCCACCCAGGCGCCCCAATAGATGATTTTTTTTAAGCTTTATTTATCATGGCTCAGTAGATTAAAGCCTCTGCCTTTGGCTCAGGTCATGGTCTCAGGGTCCTGGGATTGAGGCCCTCATCGAGCTCTCTGCTCAGCATGGAGCCTGCTTCCTCTTCTCTCTCTGCCTGTCTCTCTGCCTACTTGTGGTCTCTCTCTCTGTCAAATAAATAAAAATAAAAATAAAAATAAATTTTTTAAAAGATTTTATGTATTTGACAGAGAGAAACACAGCTAGAGAGAGAACACAAGCAGGGGGAGTGAGAGAGGGAGAAGCAGGCTTCCTGCCAAGCAGGGAGCCCAATGTGGGGCTCAATTTCCGGTCTCCGGGATCATGACCTGAGCTGAAGGCAGTCGCTTAACCAACTGAGCCACCCAGGCGCCCCAAAAATAAAATCTTAAAAAAAAAAACCAACCAAAAACCTTTATCAGAGAAAATATATGCGAGTGGGGGGTTGCAAAAAGAGAGAGAAACTCCAGGAGACACCCCACTGAGAGTGGAGCCCAGCACAGGGCTCCATGCCAGGACCCCAGGATCATGATCTGAGCTGAAAAAAGAGTCAGACAGTCAAATGACTGCACAACTCAGGTGCCCTAATAATTCTTTTTAATTTGCAAATGCTTAAATATATGTGAATATTAATTGTAATGTAAAATCTACCCAAACTATTTACACTTAAAATTTATCTCTCATTCATTCATTTGTTCATTCAATTAATACTTTTTTAAAAAAAGATTGTATTGATTTATTTGACACACAGAGAGAGAGATCACAAGTAGGCAGAGAGGCAGGCAGAGAGAGAGGAGGAAAGCAGGCTCCCCGCTGAGCAGAGAGCCAGATGTGGGCTTCGATCCCAGGACCCTGAGATCATGACCTAAGCTGAAGGCAGAGGCCTAACCCACTGAGCCACCCAGGCGCCCAGTACTTATTTTTTAAAAGATTTTTATTTATTTATTAAAGAGAGAGAGCACAAGCAGAGGGAGCAGCAGGCAGAGGGAGAAGCAGGCTCCCTGCTGAGCAAGAAGCCCCATGCTGGTCTCAATCCCAGAAACCCAGGATCATGACCTGAGCTGAAGGCAGATACTTAACTGACTGAGCCACCCAGACGTCCCTCAACTAATACTTATTGAAAAAAACATAACAGTAGACACAATTTCTATGTATCACAAGAAAAGCGGGTGGTGGAAGAAAGGAAAGGGGGTGAGGGATCCAAAGATACGACCCCATGATCTACATCTTTTATTAGGTAACTGAGCCAGGCTGGGGAATGCGCTAATACTGGGAAACCTGAAATAGGGAGAAAAGATGTCTGACCTCAATTAACAAATGAGCCCTCTGATGCTCAGTGAGGGTGAGTGTGACTTCCATGAAACTCTGTGTCTCTGTCAGAACCCGAAAGCCCATGTCACCCAAGTGACTGTTAGATACTCATATTCTTGTACTGGAAACACAAGCTTCTGTCCTGGGAGCTGGATCTGGGAAGCCATCCGAATCCCTGTTCATTTCCAAACACAAGGCCTGGGGGGTTCACCTGCTTCTCCCCACCAGTTCCGGACACAGCCTGGATTTGTGCTGCATGGCTCACCCTCCCCTAGGCTGCTTTCAGGAATTTGTTTTTAATCAACTATGTAGCATAAGCTATAGGGACTTTTTCTTTTTTCTATTAGCTTCTTTTTGAATTCTCTTGGAGGAAATAGCCTGTAATTTTTTTCTTAGAATACCACTTCATAACGTCTTTCTTGACGATCTTTTTCCTTTTTAGCTCTGAAACGTACACTGAATTTATAATATGGAAAAGCCCCAAAGTCCAAAATATTTGTATTTTTTCTTTTATAATATTAACACATGCAAAAATTTAGCGGTTCAATTCATTATGTTTACATCCTTTCATGGTCAAATAGGCTACATTGTTCTCTTTGTTTCCCCTTGGCCAGATGAAGCTGGAATTTAAGAGGCTATGTGAGGGGCATTTACATGATAAAGGCTAGGAAATTAAATGTTTTGTGTTTGCTATAACCTTTGGGGTCAAGGTTAAATTCACACAAACTACTGCATATTAAATTAAACTGAGTTATTGTTGATATTAGCATGTTAATGTTTGTGAAAATAATCTCCCAAATATACAAAATAGTTATTTTAAAATAAAACTAAATGTATTTTTTCTTTTGACTACATATGTTAAAGTTTATGTAACAATTTTCAAGACCTTACTAAACATGGATTTTAAAAAAAAAAGATTTTATTTATTTATTTGACAGAGAGATCACAATGAGGCAGAGAGGCAGGCAGAGGAGGAAGCAGGCTCCTTGCCAAGCAGAGAGCCCGATGCGGGCCTTGATCTCAGGACCCTGAGATCATGACCTGAGCAGAAGGCAGAGGCTTTAACCCTCTTAGCCTACCCAGGTGCCCTAAACATGGATATTTTTTATTTGTTAAGATGCACATTTGGATTTGGAAATCCGCTGAAATGAATAGAAAACCCTTAAACTCCATTTTTCTTTTGCATAAACTAGGTGTCTTCTAGAGAGAAATAGGCGTGCCATTCAGAATTGCTTAATCGTAAGTCTGTGACTTGGTGGAATCAAATAATCTTGATCAGTTAAGCTGCCAGATGGAATGTTATCTAAAAGTAGTACAGCTTCTTTCATATGTTAGGACTCCTGTGAATTTTATCACAAAGTCATTTCGTACCCCATTTGGAAGGCAGCCACTTAAGCGTGGAACATGACAATTGTTTAACAGTGCATAGTAAAAGTTAAATAATTTATGACTCATGGAAGGGAACTGTATCCAACTGAACTCCATGGTAATTCAGGCAGGTGGACATAATCACCCAGGTGTCTTGGAACTATTCCAAGGCTAATGAGCTCATAGGTTGAAGCCTCCTTTGCTGTGCCTCCCTTGTTCATGTACTTGTCCATTAGCCTAGTGCCACCTAACATCTTGCTGAGACATTGATTCTACATTGATTCACGAAGGAATGCTGTGGGTCACCCAGTGGGTATCTAGTCTGTGGTGCGTGTATCTGCAGCAGTCTTTCAGCTGTGCTCGCAAGGGCAGAATTTCCAGTGCCACACTGTGCGTGTCTTAAACACAAGTGGGGTGCTTGTGTGGGGTGCTGGTGGGGTGCTGTGTCCCCATTATCGATCCACCTGTTCCAGGATTACATCAGCACAACTGATGGGGTTAATTTGTTTTGGGGGGGTCATGTTGAATTACATAGGTCAGCAAAGGATGATAAATGACTGCTTTTTAATTTCGAGTCTCTGCCTCACTTGTTCTCTAAGACGGATGAGTAGTACAATCAATTTCCTTAATCGGCACAGCTGGTACCACAGAATGACGTATAGACTGAAAAAGGTTACTGCTCTTGAATACCCGAGTTAACCTGTCTAGAAAGTTAACTGTGGAAACTGCAAGCCTCCCGCATCCAACGGGAAGGAAGGAGACACTAGATGGCAGTCTTAAACTTGAAATGACCTTTCTTCTCCTAAACTAAATTCATTACCCGAAAGCAGTTACTTCTCTTTCAAATGAACTTGAAATTGAACTCTACATTATAAAGCTTGCAGATCTAAAGGCATTATGAAGTTTAATGTCACCTTATAGAATTTTGTTTTCGAAATTAAAAACAATAAATTGAAGGTCCTTTGCTGAACTGATTGAGTTATTTTAATGCCTGTTTCGACTTTACATGTTAAAACTCTGTTAAGAGGGGCGCCTGGGTGGCTCAGTTGGTTAAGCGACTGCCTTCGGCTTAGGTCATGGGATCGAGTCCCACATCGGGCTTCCTGCGGAGCAGGAAGCCTGCTTCTCCCTCTTACTCCCCCTGCTTGTGTTCCCTCTCTCGCCGTGTTTCTCTGTCAAATAAAATAAAATCTTAAAAAAAAAAAAAATAAAAAAAAAACTCTGTCAGAAAGCATTTTTTAAGACTTTTAAAGCTAGAAGAAAAAATTATCATGTATTCATAAGGTGGAAAATTATGCAGCTGTTAAAAATGAAAGTACAAAGGTAAAGTTGTATGAACAAATATTCAGGATATATTTAAGTGGAGGAGGCAGATGATAAAATAAATAGCAAAGTAGGGTGTGCTCACTCTGGGGGAGAAGAGTGAATATTCATGTGTGTTAGTGTTTGTATGTCTGGTCGGTCTATGGAAGATGAAGTTATGGATTTTTTTCTTTCTGCTTACTATTTTTCTGCCCAACACTGTATTTTTTTCTGGGGTTAAACAGAGTCCTGAAAATGCACATAATAGAGTAAAATTGACTTCCTGATCTAAGATGAACTTCTTGAGGATTCCGACTGTCACTTCACCTTTTCTATCAAGTATATTTGCCTCCACTGTGTGCTTTTTCATGTTGCATGTTAATATTTGCCCATGGGATATTTGTCATTTAAAATAATGCAAAACAATAAAATAATAAAGTTCCTTGTGTGCCAAAGTGTAGTAAAAATGCTACTGTCCACAGTAGCAAATTGTATACAGATCTCAAGGATGATTGTACATTTAATTTCTTTTTCTTTAGTTTAATCTCCAGGTGGGTGCTTACTGGACCAGATTCTTTCCATGGTGATTATTTATTACACACCAAAGACGTACAAACTACATATTATCAGATGTTATAAATACTGGGTTGTAAGGATGGAGATGAAGGTTTACAGGGGTTAAGATGAATTTCTCTCTGTGCCAGTGTATCTGTGTGTGTGTGATTAAAGAGGAAGGTATTCCCCACCTAAAAATGGTAACTGTTACACTTCTGACCAGTCTTGGACCTTGATGTCATCTGGAAAATCATGTTCCATTATAAGACAGAGAAAAGTATGATTGAAGAAATAATAATTGAAATATCTTTTATTTATTTTTAAGATTTTATTTATTTATTTTTGAGAGAGAGAGCAAGAGAGAGCACAAGCTGAGGGAGCGAGAGAGGGAGAAGCAAACTCCACACTGAACAGGGAGCCCTATGATGTGGGGTTTGATTCTAGGACCTTGGGATCGTGACCTGAGCTGAAGGCAGACACTTCACTGACTAAGCCACCCAGGCACCCCTTGAAATAGGTTTTCAGTTAACAACAATACACCAGAATTTTGATTCCATTTGGGAAATTACCTAGAAATAGTCTGGCAAGACCGAAAATTTCTAGACCCATTCTATCCCAATAGTTTTTATAACGAAAGCTCAAAAGTATAGCTCTGTTCAGAAGGGGTCAGTGTAGACTTTTGGGGGACATTGGAGACTCTTCGAGTGTATCCTACCCTTAATAGAATTCCTGGCACAGAATATGTATTCAATACATATTTTTCTATCAATTGATTGTGTCCATCAGGAACATTTTTAGTGTGCAAGACATCATTTCGATTGGTGATCTCTATATACTAAATGTAAGAGGCTTTAGAGAAGAGTTTTAGCAAGGTCTAAATCTGTTGAACATTTTCTTAAGGCCCATTGACCCCCTGTGAGACCAGTTAGTTCCACTACAAATTATGAGCACTGGGTGTTTTGTTTTTTTTTTAAAGATTTTATTTATTTATTTGACAGAGAGAAACACAGCGAAAGAGGGAACACAAGCAGGGGAAGTGAGAGAGGGAGAAGCAGGCTTCCCGACGAGCAGGGAGCCTGATGTGGGACTCGATCCCGGGTGTCCGGGATCACGACCTGAGCCGAAGGCAGTTGCTCAACCAACTGAGCCACCCAGGCACCCCAGCACTGGCTGTTATGTGCAACTGAAGAATCACTGACCTCTACCTCTGAAACTAAGAACGCACCATATGCTAATTAATTGAATAAAATAAAAATTTAAAAAGTAACATTTAAATAGCAATGATAATCCCTTTGCCCCTCATGTACAGAATTGGACTAGTGTGGAGGTCAGCAAACCCTTTGGCAGAGATGGCACATGAATCAGCCAGTCTGCTCAGCCTCAGTTCTCCATTGTAGTGTTGCGCACATAATTCATCTCTTTCTGTTTTATGCTCTGCATCCTGAAATTTAAAGTCCTTAAAGAAAACAATTATACGTTACTTGTGTGTCTGTTTTTAAAATCAAGCCTATGCTAAGGCTCAGAACTTTTTTAACTTGATGAGTAAGTGAATGTTTTTCAAGTGAAAAACCAAGTTGGAAGGACTGTATCAACCACGGTGAGAGGCACTGTCTAGTTCTTTATGTTTGGGTGCCTGGCTGAAAATGATGCAAAATGTTTGCTGAGTGGAGAGACAGAAACAGAGCGGGAAGTTCTTAAATCTAAAGAAAACTTCGGAGTTGAAGACTGCTTTTACATGCATTGTCCTTCGCTCCTGGTAACAAACTGTGGGTTAGCTATGTAATTTTCTAAAGAAGCAAGTTCCAAATGGTGAGAGACAGACACACAGTTCATAGACGTTAGCACCACGGTCAGATTGAGACCATCTCACACACGTCCATACACTCAGGCCCTGCTGCTCAACATCGACACGTCCAAGAGTCTCACTGAGATGTGATGCCTGCTGTCTTAGAGCCCCCTCCTCCTCCAGCCACTGATTTGCCATTGCGCATCCTCAAATCCTCTCCACCAGCTCCATCTGTCCTTCTAGGTTAATAGCCTCAAAACCACTTAGCTAATCAACCTGGAAACCTGGGAGTTACCCAGACTGCTTGTCTCTTTCACAGTCATTCAGTTCCAAGTCCCATCTCATTTGCCTCCTGAACATTTCTGGGACCAGCCATCCTCTGCTCTCCAGGGTTCTGTCTTTTCGTCTTAGTTCACTAATCCACCACCCAGGCTTCTGGCCTCCGGTCTTATCCCCTCCACACTGCAAGAGTGATCCGACTGAAATGAAAATCTGATTATGCCATGCTGTGTTCAAACGGCGCTCCTCCTCTCAGCCTCCTGTGACCCGGCTGTCACGTACCCTTTCCCCAATCTCCCGCTGAGATCTCTCTTTCTTTTAACTATCCAGTAACGGGCAGGGTTAGATGGTCCCCATAGCTGGCTTTAGTTGTCCCTTTCCAGAGGAGAGCTGCGTTTTTCCCTTCCCCTCCCTCAGTGCCCTGTCCCTTATTCTGGCTCATTTTTGGTGAACACAGTCATAGAATTAGCCTTCAAAGCCTAAGACTTGGAAAAAAGCTACCCAGAGCATAGTTGGAGCCCATCCCTGAGTTCCTGTAGGTCAGTCCTTCCCCAGCATCCTCCCCTAACTAGCCTTGGGGATGCTGAGGTCAGCCTTGGTTTAAAAAGGTAAAACAAACAAACAAAAAGCCTGGAGAAATTGGCTATGAGTGAAAACCACTTTGCAAAACAAAAAAAACCCCAACCAAACAAAAAAAACCTAGATGCAAACAAATGCACACACAACAAGTGGATAAAACCACAGGATTGGCCAGGGCCCAGAGGATTGGCTGCTCTGGTTGCTGGGGGCAGTGAACCCCTAACAAAGGCTCCCTCTTGGTTTACCTCCTCCCTGTCCCACTGATCCCACATCCCATCATATATTCCATGCTGCTTTGTATAGCGTCTTTTCATCAGTCTTTAGGACCTTTGAAAAAGCACCACTTGGGGATGACAGAGCGGTGGAGGGGGGACAGTTGCTTCCATGTCCTTATTCTCCTCCCCCAGGTATACCCTCCCACTCTAGATAGAAGTATTTCCTGAAGTCCTTTGGTTCTTAAGGTGACCCCAAACCTTTCCTTCTACTCACCGTTCCCCCTTCTCTTCAGCTTGCCTGGCTGATGAGTTTGGAGGAACCCATTTTAAAACTTTCATTGTTGATGGCCATCCCTCAGACGTTACCCATAGTCCTGGAGTGCTGGCCAAATGTTCTCTCACCACACCTGGAGCTGCTCTTCCAGAAGTCTGGTGATAGCCATTGGCAGCTCCGATTTCAGTGAATCTGGGAACCCCAATTAAGATATTAATTAACATTTGTATTTGCTCTTGACTGTAGGGAGGCAGATGTTTGTGAATATTTTGAAACACCGGGATACCTGTGTTAATTCCTTTTTGGATTCTTTGTTCATTTTCATTTGCTAGAGCTGGTATTTTTGCCCCAAATAAAATGTATTCAAATAAATGCAAGTTAAATTTAAGTTAATCCCTTTTGCAATAATTGAATTACTGTGCTTTATTACTGGTGACATTGAGCTCTCCAGATATCTGGATACATTACAGTAAATGTATCCTTTTGCTTTTGTTTACATTCCAGTAGGACTTTGGAATCCAAATTTTTCTGAAATTGACCCCCCCCCCACATTTAAAACCTTTTACAACTAACCGTTCTGAGGATGTTTCTTTGATCTCTTCAGTGAAATTTGGAAAATACTGGTATTCCTGGATTTGAAAGTATGACCTCAAGAAGGATTTCAGTGATGCTTTGGAAAGGGACATTTTTTTCACAGTGGGAGAAGGTTGGCATAATGAGTCCAATTTCCTTGATGTTATTTCAGTAAAGAAATTGCTCCATATTTAGGGTGACTGTACACTCTGGTTTATGCTCGTTGTCCCAACGTAATTTTTTTTTTTAAAGATTTTATTTATTTGACAGAGAGAAACACAGTCAGAGAGGGAACACAAGCCGGGGGAGTGCGAGAGGGAGAAGCAGGCTTCCCGCCGAGCAGGGAGCCCCGCATGGGACTCTATCCCGCGTCTCCGAGATCATGACCTGAGCTGAAGGCAGTCGCTTAACCAACCGCGCCACCCAGACGCCCCTCCCAACGTAATTATTAATCGGATTCTAAAAGTGTCCCGGTTTGCATGATAGATTATGTGTGCTCCCTATCTATATTCTATTTATCGAAAAATTGATTTGGGAGGTTTGTAATTAAGTTTTGCAAAGAAATACAAAAAAAAAAAAATTACTGGGCTTTTAAAAGCGCTAGTGTTTATGTAGCTTGAGAAAAAAGCAGTCAGTATTCTTACTCATCCTGCTTGAACTTGCGCTAGCCAGAGGCCGGTTTCCATTTATGGCAGTAACTTAGCTCTTTATCTTCCAGAACCATGAAATTGTCCTGATCACAATTTAAAATTTTTAATTACATCTGCTAAAATTTGAATATGAGCTCTGTCTTTATTGGTGATCCAGTATTTCTGAGCAAAAATCTACGACTGTCTTGGCAGTAAAGTCTCTTCCAACTTTCTAGGAAGCATTTCTTCTCTTTCCTTCTGCAACTTAGGGTAGCGAAGCCACTTATGAGGACGTTCACATCGCTTCTCCACATTTTGCAGTCGATATTTCGATCTCATCTCTGTGCATCTGCCTGCAGGTCTTTTGCCTCGCCGTGGTCCTTGTCTGTTTATTATCTAACCCTTTGGTCTTGGGTTTTTCTTACATTTATTTGTTCATTCATTCATTTCTCATTTCATGGCCAGTTCTCACTTTTTCTTGTCTTAACCTATTTTTAAGATCTCTTCTAGAGGTCCTTTGTTTCACAACTCACGAGCATTAGTACTGTATCAAGCCCATTTCAAGTACCTTAGCAACTTCTCTTAACTTTCTTTATTGCTACTCTGTAAATAATATTTCAGTTTGCTTTGTAAAAAAGGTCACCAGTGTATTTTTACATCTTTGGGTGTCTCGCTGGCTTGGTTGGTGGAGCACGGGGCTCTCCATCTCGGGATTGTGAGTTTGAGCTCCACACTGGGTATAGAGATTACTTAAAAAAAATAAAATATTTAAAAAATTAAGTTAAAAAATATGATTTTTACATCTTCAAATTCCACTGTCTTTTACATAATGTCTAGTGAAGTTTCCCTCCCCTTTCTCACCTCTCCCTTTATGATATTACCATGACAGCATATACACTTGAATTTTACAACACAACAAATGAGCTTTCTTTGCCTTTTGATTGATTTGAAAATGGGTGAGACATTACATTTTCACCTTTTTGCCTTGCAACAGCCACACATAGTAGTTCAGTGACTGTGACAAATTCCCAGAGTGGTTTGGAATTAGCAATATATCTTGGCCATTCTTAGAGATGATTTTTTTGTAGTTACTGTACATTAACAGTGAGGCCTTATCATTAAAAACAAACCTCTGAAATGGAAAATAAGATCAGTTTCATCTTACACTGTGATAAAGCCTTTAGTGAGAATTTATAACATGGATGTTAGCCTGCCATTGGCACCTATCTGGGGACTTCTAAAAATAAGACTTTTAAATCTAAACCAAATGAGCTCATTAGTTCTTGGACAGAATAGAGTTAAGTGACCCTTCTGCAGAGGATAACGCATTTGAAAACACACTGCCACCGAAGGGAGGTGCCATCAGGAAGCTACTCTCTGAGTGTTACAGAATCTGTAGGCTGAATGGAATAGAAAAACTACTGCAGAAAAACTTGGGTGGGGGTGATAGGAAAGGCCAGTAGAAGAAAGAAGGTCAGAGAAGTGACCGGGAGTGATGAGAAAGGACCTTGTTCATGAAAAACGCCCTTGTCCGCCTGAGTCTTTTCTCTTGTGCTATAATTTTTTTAAATGTGTCTTTCCCTAACAAACACACACAAAAGGAAAACAGAGTAAAGGTTATTACTAAATATATAATCCCGTTGTTGGCTCAGTGTCCAGCACCTGGCTCTGGCAAGATGACAGTTTATTATCAGTGATGGGCATCCGAAGGATGTTGGTTTGATAAAGTATAACCCCTAAGCTACTTCCCTACCATGATCTTTCTAATATCTTCAAAAAGTTTCCGAGGCTTATCTCGTTCTCATCTTGTCTGGCAATGTGACAAATGCCTCAGGGAAGTGGGAAGGATATAACCTGTCTTCAGAGATTTATGGTATTGCAGGCATCGCAAATCCTGTCAGATATTTTTGTTCTTTGGGGGGATAGAATTCTATTAATAGTTTTGATATTATTAATAAGAGTGAGCAATATTATTACTGGTTTTCAGAACTGCCAATAGCACATGTGTTTTTTACATGAAGATGGTGCTTTTGACCTGCCAAAATTAAGGCATATATTTTCCAGAATCATATGCACATGCATTCACATGCATTCTTGCCTAACCTTCCTTGGGAATGGTGGGGACCATATGTAAGCTGCCCGCCCAGGGCTGGGGATCCTAGTTTCAGCCATGGCAAAGCATGGACCTAACTAAATAGCTCTCTCGTCCAGAATAAAATATGGAAATAATAAATGCCTGCCCCCCATGGAAAATTGGATCTCATATTCTCTCTTTCTCACCCTTTGTCCCTGACGTTCAATCTCTGCTATCCCACAAATAGTCCCAGACAATAGAAATGGTATAAATAAGTTTGAACGCTGAGTTTGAAGATTAAGAATATATGAATGTCAAAAGATTTCTGATTTTATCTGTGGTATGCAGAAATTTAATTCTCTCCCTTAAGTTTGAAGAACTTCCCCCGTTCACTTCTTTTCCACTGTGTGTAGAATGATGGGTTAGCGCCATAGTTTTGTGGAGTAGTGTTCAGGGCACATGAGTTTTATTTGCCCGCCCTTTGTGGATTGTATGAAGTGCTTTAGCACAGGCCCCAAATTTCACTCCTGGAATATTTCCCACCCCCTACCGTGGGCACGTGATAAAGACTGCTTTAATTAAGGTCAGTCCATCCAGTAGGATTGATACCAGAACCAAGGGCAGGCCGGTTGCCTGTACCTAAGGAAAGCGAGACCAGGATGTTTCCCTTCAAGTGAAAAGTCTTAAGTAAGTTTTATTTTGGTAAATTTTAATAAGGAAGATGTGTTTAAGCATCTTGATAATCAGCAGGCACTTGGCTCAGCCTGTGGAGCATGTGGCTCTTGATCTTGGGGTTGTGAGTTTGGGCCCCACCTTGGGTGTAGTGATTACTTAACAAATTAAAATAGAAAAGAAAAAAGATCTCTGACACCTCAAATGGATTATGTAGGTTAAGGTGGCTTTCTAGAAGCCACTAGATAACAGTTTGAAATGAGATAGGATGGTAATGACAAGGAAGAAAAAAATGATTTCTTTGTAGGATTTCGGTGCTGTCTCGCACTTCACAGACACCTGAATTCATTGTCCTTTGATTTTTTTTTTTTTTTTTTTTTTGGTGATACTGGTGAGGGGAAATTGAAGTGCTCCTTTTTCAAACTCCTTAATGCTCCCAACTTCTTAATTTTCTACAGAAATTTACTCTCTTCTATTACAGCCTAAAAGCTAGGACTTCTTACAAATGAGAAATGTATACAGCCAATCATGCAATTGAGAACACCTGGTTAAATGTCAGATTAAAAAAATTCCTGCCTGTTTGCTAGCTCTTTCACTAATAACATTATTTAATTCAGCATACTTGTACTTCAGTGCTGTGTTCTGCCTCCACTAGCTTCTCTTTGCTGCAGTTTATACTGTATTGGGGGGATAGATTTATATATATATAAAATCCATCTCAGCTCTGGCTCTTCCATGGGAAAATGAGGTCTTTAAAAGAAGATAAGGACCTACAAAAAGAAATGGCACTTTATTACTCTCTGTAAGATGACTTTAAAAACAGAGTGTTCCTTTGTAGCTTAGTGACCCAAAGGCGAGGGCAGCGCTTGTCCCCACAAGCTTGGGGTCCAGCGCCCAGTCCCGGCTGGCATCTGCCGGCCCCGGGTAGAGCCGTCTGGGGGATCCAGACAAGCAGCGTCCTGTTGGAGACCCTCACTGCATTTTCCACAACAGCTTCGGAATTTTCCTAAGGCAATTTCACATCTGGAATTTTAAAGAAAGTTTGCCCTTCAATAAAATGGCAGTAAATCTTAGGAAACATTGTGCCTTTTTTGTTTTAATTAACCTGGCATTTCTCTTACTAAACTATTAACAAATTATTGGTTGTTCCCTCCCCTTTTTACTCTTACAGTAATAATGGACAAAGAGAAGAATGATGAAATACTCTTTTGTGTGTTACTTTTGAATGAAGGTGGTATTCATATTTCACAGGGTATTTCTTACACAAGAATATGAGTATACTAATCTAAGGCATAAATAGTACATTTTTTGTGTGAAAATAGAATTTTATTATGAAAATGTGGAGTTTGTAGGATTAAACAGTACTGAAGCACATTTCTTCTGAGAGGCTTGTGTGTGACCTGCCTTTATCTAGTTTCTAGAGATACTGTGTTATTTGAAAACCTGATTCGGAGGCTGTCATCACTACAATATGCCAATTACTAAGCATGTGAACTATCTCTCTAAAAGCCAATTGTAATGACTTCAGCCTGCTATTGGAATAGTCTAATCAAATTCTGAAAGCGACAGTTTCTTGTTTTAAAATGTCAAAGCTGTTCACTTTTTGACTGAAGAAATTGTGATGATTTTGAAATGAGTATCTTAGTGTGTGAGGAACCTTTTTTATATAGAGAGAAAAACTTTGCCTGGTTACATAAAACAGTCATGAAACCTAGAATTTTGATTTGCCAGTTTTGTAAAAACAAGATGCCTCCCACAGAAACCTCAGAATTGTAATAACTCAAGTGTTCTTTGAATTGTGCCTGACAGTTAACATGAGGCTAGATCCAGTCTTTCCAGTGCCTAAAGCAACTTTTAAACAAACACGGGCATCTTTAAAAATAGAACATTTGCAGAAAGGAAGAGAGGATGGTGTGTGAACAGGTGCTATAAAATCTGGAGTTGTATTTGTTATTTTGATTATTGATTTGCCCCCCAGTTTTGAGGGAAGCATCTGAGGGGCAGGGGAGGATAATTGCAAACTAGAGCTCATACCCTGCTCCATTGTATGGAGATCTGAGCTACTTGAACTTGCAAGTCATTTAGAATTCGAAATGCATTTCCCCCCCCCGAACGTTGTGAGCAGACCCAGTTCACTTGCTTCTTCTTTCGTTTGTCCCTTCTTTTATCCATCAGCTTATTGGGTGGTTCCTCGTTCCAGGCACTGTTTCCAGAAAGGCCAGTCCACAGGTTAAAGTAGAATGCATATGTTTGGAGTAGACATTTTATTTAAAAAGCACCATTGTCTTAAAGGCTTAACTCCATGCACCTAGGACCAGGTTTCTGGTCCCTAGGCCTGGAAATTATCGGCGTGTTTTAGTGTGTGTCCTACACCGAGTGTAAGCTCTTTGAAGGCAGGGCAGGATTTCCTTCTAGCCTGGCGACGTGGCACATTGCAGATGCTTAGAAATATTCGTTAAGCATCTGAATCCTTTGAAGCCCAGGCTGTGGTTCTGTACAGTAGAAAATTAAGTGAGCTTTACTGTAGAGACTTCTTGACTAATAATAGAAATCATTTGTTCAGTCATTTAATAAAGATGGATTAAGGCTCTACTTTGTGCCAGACCCTGTCTCTGAATAAGGGTCAAGATGCAAGAGCCCAGACCTGAACCCAGACTATGTATTTGAATTCTGAGTACTACACTTGCTGGCTAGATGATCTCAAGCAGTTCACTTAAGCTCTTCCGTAAAGTGGGGGCAATAATAGTCATTCCCTTAAAGAGTGGTTGTAAGGATTAAACGAATTACTTCCTAGATAATGCACGGGCCCTGTATAGGTTTTAGTTGTCACTGTTGTTGTGGCTCTGGTAGTGATGGCCATCAGGAAGAGCAAAGACAGGCATGTGGGGGGACAAGCTGGACAGAGAGGAGGACAGTGTCGTCTCCCATAGGGGGCTTCTTCCTCTGGCCAGGGAAGCCCATGAATCTTTTAATCTGGGGGAGGGTGGAGATGAAGTCACTGGCTTTTTGCCTGTGCCAAGGCCAGAGACCTTCATTTAAGGACTTCAAGAAGCAATTGTGTAGGGCGCCCTTGTAAGTGACTACTTGAACATAATCACTAGGACTTTTTGTCTCAGTCCCAGAGAAGAATATTGATTGTATTTTAGAACTGGGTGGGGTGGTAAATGTTTGCTTACCTTTAAAGTAGAATTAGGGGCACCTGGGTGGCTCAGTTGGTTAAGCAACTGCCTTCGGCCCAGGTCATGTTCCCGAAGACCCAGGATCGAGCCCCACATCGGGCTCCCTGCTCGGCAGGAAGCCTGCTTCTCCCTCTCTCACTCCCCCTGCTTGTGTTCCCTCTCTCCTGTGTTTCTCTCTGTCAAATAAATAAATAAAATTTTTTTAAAAAATGAATAAAGTAGAATTAAGAGATACATAATATCTTTGGTAATTAAATATATTTGGTGATTAAATAGTGAAAGGTGTCATTTTTTTTACTCCCTGGACCCTCTTAAAATAATAGAAGGCATAATTATATGCACTGGGAATTAGGGGTAAGGTTTTTGCTAATTATGAGTAACAAAGTAGAATTTGAAGATGCTATATAGAAATAATAAATAAGGGACGCCTGGGTGGCTCAGTTGGTTAAGCGACTGCCTTCGGCTCAGGTCATGATCCCGGAGACCCGGGATCGAGTCCCACATCGGGCTCCCTGCTCCGCGGGAAGCCTGCTTCTCCCTCTCTCACTCCCTCTGCTTGTGTTCCCTCTCTGGCTGTGTTTCTCTCTGTCAAATAAAAAAAAAAAATCTACTTTATAAAAAAAAAAATAAATAAA
>PITA01000874.1:0-229840 GCA_004023965.1 Spilogale gracilis
TACTGTGTTACCTCTCTCCCTCACTGGACCACTGCTTGTCTTATCTGCTTGAATACAATGTCAGCTCCTTTTCACTGCTGGCCTCTATGTTGATAATTGCACCTGCTTGAGGCAGGAAAGGCAAGTATTTTTCTCATTTGAGAAATAAAGCTGCTATAAATTTTAAGTGGTTTTCCCATCGTTGTGTGCCCTATTATTGACACAGTTGGTTTTAGAGTTCACTCATTACTTTGTCAGTACAATACAGAGGTACTCTTAGTCATCCAAAGCTCTGGGAAGGAGCAGACATCACAGAAAAATAGTAACTGAGACATGACAATGGGTTTTTGCAGCCCTGTTCTGATTTTCTTCTCTTTGGGAGATAATACATTATGACATTTGAAGGCAGATGGAAGATGTCTCATAAAATCAGGCCTACTTCTAGATTAGGAAGGTGTCTGACTAGCATTCCATGACTTGGTCTGTCTGAGATTTCAATAAAATACCTATGCAGACTTAAAATACAGAAAACCAATAACATCAAAGACTGAAAGCAAAAACAAGTACCTAGTAGAATCTGAGAGGAATTAACACTAACTTTAAAACCTATAAACTGCAGTAAAAAAAAAAAAATTCATCTGCAGTTTATATTGACAGAAGTGCTGCTCAAGAGAAAATCTTCTTCCCGGAATGAAGGACTGCATGGGGATTCCTCTTCCCATCTCTGCTGTCTTCCATCTAAACAACAAGTACTGGGGATTGTACCAACCAGAGATCCAGGCAGTGGTCCCTCTGCTGTCTTATTAGCTCACTGAGTTTTAATCCTGTCCTATATGGTGTGTCCTCCCGTCATAGCCTCTCCCCACATCCATTCCAGCAGGACAGTTTCCAGTATGGGAAAACAGGTGAGTGTTCAAGTGGACAGGCGTTGAGGTTGGCAGCAAAAAGGACAAAAAGGGATCAGGACTGGAGAAGCTGGGCAAGCAGCACTCCTTTGGATGTTGTGGCAAAACAAGTTTCTAGAAACAGAAAACCACAACTAGCTTTAGATCCTTCACAAAAACACTCTTTACAGTAAAAAGAGCATACAGCATGTGATGGTTAATTTGATATGTCAACCTGACTGAGCTAGGGGGCTACCAGCTAGCTGATGAAACATTACTTCTGGATGTGTCTGTGAGGGTGTTTCCAGAGGAGATTAGCCTTTGAATCTGTAGACTGAGTTGAGGAGATTGGCCCTTATCACTGGGAGCAGGCATCATCTAATACCTTTGGAACCTGATTAAAACGAAAAGATGAAGAAAGGGGATTCTTGTCTCTTCTTGAGCTGGGTTATCTGTCTCCTGGCCTTTGTCACAGAAACTCCTGGCTCCTGGATTCCAGGACTTTTCTAGTGCCACCCCTCTCCAGCCTTAGGCCTTGGACTGGGAATTGCACCCTAGGATCCCCCAGTTCTCAGGCCTTTGGACTTGTAGTGAAATATATCGCTGGCTCTCCTGGTTCTCCAGCTTGCTTATGGCATACCAGCAAACAGTGGGACTTAGCCTGCACAGTTCTGTGAATGTGTTCCCACTATAGTTCTCCACTGTGTCTCTCTGTGTATAGCTTCTTAGTTTTGTTGCTCTGGAGAACCCAGATTAATGCATGCCAGGTCCAGGATACTCTTTCAGAATAATTTTCACCCCAGTAAAATTTGGGTGGTGTATTTATCTGGCTTGATATCTGCCACGAGGATTCTAACAACAATTAAGGTACAGTGATAATAATTAAGAAGAAGCTTTATCTCTCTCAGTAAACTTTATGCTTTGCTGAGAGGTAGCCTTTATTTCAAGGATAACTAATAGACTAGATAACTGCAATATTTGTAGCCTAAAAGGAAACAGTTTCCTAAGAGGAAAATAGTATGCAAAATTAACACACTTTTGAGAAAGTATTTCAGGAAACAGACAAAATTTAGAATGCATCAGTTCTTGTGTTCCCAGTAAAATATAAGGAAATAATGACCTCTAAGATATGAGAAATGAACAAAGAATTGATAAGATTAGAGTTTGAGATGAGAAAAAGCTACGAGAGGCAGATATAAATAAAAAGCTGATGAAAATGATATAGTAGCTTATAATAAAATTAAAAATGGCAGAATAAAATATGTATGAGAACAAATAAGGACAAAGAGACAGTACAGAAAATTAAATTACTGATGAGCAAGATGAACTTGAGACATTCCTTAAGGAAATGCAGAGGAAAGAGAGGAGATGAAATATACTATCAAAAAGTTGAAATATTTCCACCCTTGGCAGTATGAACAGTTAGGTACTCTGAGAACTTGACCCCACTTGCCTGAAAACAGAATTATATTTTGCATAATACATTTTAAAACTTTATTTCTGCGTTCACAGTTCTACTCAGCCCTTTAGGATTAGGGGGATTTTGTTGGAAATGACAAGCAACAGAAAGTCCAAGAGCACATTTGTGCTGAGGATAATTGCCTGTAGCAGCATTACCATCAGGAGACTGAGCCTTGAGCCAGCTGAAAGCACAGGTTTGAGCCCAGGGTCCTGCACTGAGCCCAGACATCCCACATGCTAGACTCTGGCTCCTGGAAGAGGCAAAGCAAACTTTCCCTAGAGGAGATCAGAATCAAACAGTGATTTCCAGTCAAAGATCTAAAATGCTCAGAGACAGAACATCAGAAATAAGAGTCAGCAGAAATAACAAACAAAAGATATAGATTCCAAGAACTGAAGATAATGTAATTAGCAGATATAAATTATGGGCTAGTATATGTCAAACAGGTGAGGAAATTAAGGGCAGGAACAAAAATTACAACCAACAAGAGAATAAGGCAGCTTTTTTTTTAAAGTAGAACTTCACAAAATGAAATGTAATTATGAAATCTAAAACTCAGTTGGTGATTTGAACATATCAGACATTCATACATACCCCTAACAGATTGAAATTTTTTAAATAATTCTATATATCATGATAAAATAACAATAAAGGCAAGAAGACCTTAAAAGCAGGCAAAGAGAAATGATAGACTTAAAAAGAATGCAAGTTGACAGCAGATTCAAAAGTAAGAGATGACAGTGAATTAATATACTCAGAGTGTTTAAAGAAAATGACTGTCAAGTTTTTAAGTGAAACAAAAACAAGAGTTTATCAAGTAATGGAACTTCCTTAAAGGAACTTCTACACGTCAATAAAGAAAACACTCCAAGAGAAAAATGGGACAAACCATGAATAGAATTTTTATAGATAAGAACACACAAATAACATATAAATATGCAAAAATATACTCAAAAGTACTATCAGAGATATAAATTAAGATACAATGAGATATAATTTTAAAACAATTAAGTTGACATTGCAACTTATGAAAATGTCAAAAGAGGTGTATATCTGATTGAATTTTTATAAACCAGTAATGGCAGTATGAATCTGTGAAAGCAAAGAAAAAATCTGTGAAAGCAGATTGAGAACAGTTTGGTATTACTTTATAAACATGAATATTCATATTACCTATAACTTAGCTATTAGGCTCTTAGAACTCTAGAGAAAGGCTTGAAAGCACATTAGAGAACACATATACAAAATATTCATTGCAGCTTTAATATTAAAAACAAAAACTAGAAGCAGTGCACTTTGTTGTCAAGAGAATGGGTAAATAAAAATTGGATACCACACAATGGTTTATTATACAGCAATGAAAGTCAATTATAGTTACATGTAACATGAAGAATTTTGGAAACATTATATTAAATGATTGGGGAAAAATAAAGGTCCCAGAAATCTATAAGTAGGTTGATACCATTTCTATAACTTAAAATTAAGCAAAATTAATCAATGAACTATTATGAATATGGATGTCTCTACATATATGTATGACATATAAAAGCTATTTTAAAATAGAGAGGGATAACAAAAACAAAATGATACTGGCTCCTCCTTGAAGATAGATCCACAAAGGGATAAGCAGGAAGCACACAGGCAAAATTGTTTTAGTTGTGGAGCAACATGATAAGATTACTGGTCTTTTGTGTTGTGCTTTATAACTTACATTCATGTTACCTATAGTTTTTTTTTGACATGTCAACTATTATATGAAAATATAAAGAATAAGTAAATATGAAAAAGAACAGTTAACAAATTTGTTTCATTTTAGGTATAAATTACTGATAATTTTACTTCCTAGAGAACTGAAAATAAATGGAAGAGAAACTAACCACAATAGAAAAGAAAAAAAAAAATCCCAGAGCTGAAGAAACCCTGAGTCAGTTGAAATCATTGATAATAACATATTTTAATATTTTTTTATTTTTTTAAAAGATTTTATTTATTTATTTGACAGAGAGAAACACAGCTAGAGAGGGAACACAAGCAGGGGGAGTGAGAGAGGGAGAAGCAGGCTTCCCGCCAAGCAGGGAGCCTGATGTGGGGCTTGATCCCCGGTCTCTGGGATCATGACCTGAGCCGAAGGCAGTCGCTTAACCAACTGAGTCACCCAGGCGCCCCAACATATTTTAATATTTTTAAATGTCTCCCTGTAAACAATCCTGGAAATGTAGAGATCCCCTCCTCCCAATAAAACAAAAAGGAAATTAGACAAAAATAACAAAGTACTTACAAAGAAAGAATTAGGTTCCAGACAAAACACCTTTTATTTATTTGTGAGTTACTATAAAGTGAGGGTGAAAGGATTTCATGTACAGCCTAACACTCCATGGAAGGAAGATGAATGAGTAAGGAGCATACAGGTGCTAATGAAGGGAGAAAGAAAGAGCAGGCTGACTTCAGATTTATTCTCTTCAATAATAAACTCAGGAAGACAATGAAGCAAATTTTTTTAACAATTAAAATTTTAATAGTGGAAAATAGAAGCAATTCAAATGACCAATGGTAGGAAAATTGTTAGGTTTAGCCAAATCCATACCAGGAATATTATCTTTGCCCTAAAAATAAGATTACAGCCTGACCAGTTCTCCTCAGAACTGTCAGTATCAAGAAAAAGGAATGTCTGAGAAACTGTCAAGCCTCAAGAAGGGCCTTGATCCCAAGGAATAATGGCAAATATGAAACAAGATTTTCAGACATAATTGTTTATTTCAACACTATTCATAATAGTGAGAATATGAATATGAGTATTTAGTAATAATAAATAGTATTAAAATTAAAAAATAAAAAATGAAAGTCTTAAAATTTTTTATAAATGCATATTATGTAAGCACTATTTGGCTATCATTAATCAAGTTTTATGACATGAATTAAATAAGATAACATATCAAATATAAAAGCAGGGTGCAAAACAATATACAGTATAATTTCTGCCAAGGTCAGTCTGCTCTCAGAATATCCGATATGCCTATTTAAGGGTTTCCTTTTTTCCAACTTATATCAATATGATGACCTGGATACAAAAACTAAGACCATAGTGGCCATTTGACCTAACTAATCTGTGCTAGCCAGCGGCCTAGGATATTTGGGCTACTCAAAAATAAAGGAAACTATTTAGAACAACTGGATTCACTCTATTAGAGGTTTGGTGTTTTTAAATGAAAAGTTGTATATTTTTAGTAAATATGGAAGTAAAATAAAAACAAAATAAACAAGAAAAACCTTTAGAGAACAGTCTTGATGTGGAAAGCAACCAAGTTGTATTAGTGATCATTCCAGATAATGAAGCCACAAAATTTTGCTACTGAGACCTGTTGGGTAGACCTGCTTTAGAGTTTGAATGACTTTTCCATCCACAACCTATATTTTCTGTCTCCATAAGGATAAATTACGTTAGTATTCTTGAGTATACCTGCGAGATGTTGCTTTTTTCCATATATATCCTTATACTAATGTCTACATTCCCTGAAGATATTTTGTTCTTTGTAACCAAAGAGCCCAAGTAGTATAGTACTTTTTCTGCCATGATTTTATTCTTGTCTGTTTTGGTATAATAAATTTCTATACACATACCCCCACACACACATTGAAGATGAGCTAAAATGAAATACACCAGAATCAACACGTGCTTATTCAAATGTGTCTTGAGTGATACTGTGTGCTTCACAGTGTCCACAGCAGGGGGCGGGGGGGGGAGGATATAGTGCTGAGAACTGAACACCTGCCTCCTTAGTGCTTGCATTACCACAGGATTCTGATAGTAATTGTCTGAATAGTGGGCTATGAGGGACTTTGACTTGTCTTATACTCTTATAGATTTCTGAATTTTCTGCAGTACACATTTTTATTTATCATAAATCAATGTTAGTTCAAAACACAAATATGTCTTCTCTGAGATTCTGATTTCTACCTCAAGGGAAATTTACTAAAAGGAGACCAAAGCCAGAAAACTAATGTGGTCTTTTGTTTTGTTTTGTTTTTTTGCTTTTGTTTGTGTTTGGTTTTTTCCTTGGATGGAATCAACACAGAGAATAGCATCCTATGAAGGAAAGATTTTATTCCTCTGATAAAAAAAGGCAACAAGAATAGTTTAATGAGAATAATAGCCTGATTTTTGAATTGTTCACTACATATCGAGCCCTGTTATAGTCACTCCGATGCTATACATTTAGAGAAACTTGGTGTTTTTCAAATCTTGTCCTTCTGTTCTCCCCACCACACTGAGAGGCAGGTAGGGTACATACCATTATTTTGAGTCTGTGTTAAGAGAAGTTAAGTCACTCTCTCCTAGTTGCTCCTTTTAAAACATGGCGTAGCCCAGCCTAGAACCTTTGTTTCCTTTGTGTAATTGTTTCCACTACAGGTATGTATGCACCTTGTCCTGCAACTGCTCTTTCTTACTGTTCACCTTGATTGTACTATTGTAGGGAAAACTATAGTTACATTGTTAGAAATTACATTCTAATAATGTTTAGACCTCAGACAGGCTCTCAGAATCATCGGGTTTTGGTGGAATAGAACAACTAGTCCATTGAAAGGCCAGCCTTCCATAGGGTGCAGCAGACTAGCAGACTATAACTTCATTCTTTCCTGTCTTTGTTCTGCTAAACCCTCCCTGTGGGCTCCGTTTTTTGCATTCACTGCCTTTGAGCAGATCTAATAACTGTCATACTCTCTTGGACATTAAAAGTCCTCTAGTCCCATTAATCACAACCAAAGTCTCCATTTCCATAATTAAAATGCTGAATTCGAAGTAATCACAACTCCATACTTTATGTTAAATATTCATCCCTCCCCAGTGTGATACTGCTTCAAGCCCAGCAGCCTTCAGTGAAGAAACAGGATGTGCATCCTAACTTCTCTTGTCTTTTGCTCCTATAAAGCTACCTTCCTTCCCCCCCTCCCCACCCCCGCCACTCCCAACATGGAGTTTTCTCACTGGCACCTGGCTGCAGGTATAAGTGGGGCAGTATAGAATAAAAGGGGGACAGAAAAGATCTTAACATGTGGTCTGGTGTTGGTGTTCTCTGGGTTTAGTGGATATTTAAAGCTGACTTTCCTGCATGGTACTTTATGGCTACCTTAGAGATTCTCCTTTGGAAATACCTGCTTATATCTCTCTCAGTATGCATAACAGCCCTTCCTCTAGCCAGAGACTGATGTGGCCACTGAAGATAGTCCCCTTTGAATCTACATCTCAGTTCTACCTCAGCTTCTTTCTGTGGAGATAGCCTGTCCCTAGAAGGGAGCTCTCTTGGATAATGTCCCTTTCAAATGACCTGCAGAGCAGTTCCCTCCTATATGGCTCTCCACTTACGCTCATCCAGTGCAAGGACACATTCTGTCTTGCTGCTTGTGGAAGCTTAGCTAACACCTATGGAGACTTCTCTTTCTCTGTCCCACCAGCTCCAGCCACAACTTTTGCCTCTAAAGTTCTGAGACATGGGACAAAAATCTGTCCCCTTTGTTCCTCCAAACTGCAAGGGGATATATTTCAAACTCTGTAAGTGATCCTCTCAAAACTCCTCTTGCTTGACTGGAATTGAGAATGAAATAAATACCCATTTCCCTTTCTCCATGATGGGATGAGAGAAAATACCATGACTCAAAATTGAACCCCTAAAAAGGCCTCTCTAACAAAAATCATGACCTTCTCCTCTGTGCCTAGAGGTAGGTAAATATCACAGAACTGTTCTGCACATCACTCTTTCAAGTCTGCATAAGTGATCATGGTGTAATTAATGGGCCCCTATTATTTTCTTTTTTATTTAGAGGCTATCCTAAAACTTCAACAAAGATGTCTTTTTTTCCTGATTTATGAGTTGAACTGAAAACTTAAAGATGTTACACTTACAGGTTCTAGCTTAGTTTTTAGAAACTGTCTCAGGGAAAGCAATGAACTCAAAGACAAACTCAGCAAACCTGAAATATGTTAACCTAGTTCCCTATATATCAATTTGTCAAGTGGCACTGTTTAATATTCATAAGTGTTTCACTGTAGTAATGTGAGAATCTTCTAAAACATAAATGTACATCTCTCTAACCTCTCACACATCACTAGCTGCCTCTTCACACATTTGCTTCTTCTCATTACCATCCATCTATAGGCAATCTCTAAACCAGTGGTTCTCAAACCTGGGAGTTTTTAAAATATGACTATACCGAGTCCTCACCCTAGACCAATTAAACAGAATCTCTGGGGATTGGAACTAGTCCTAAGCAGTTTTAAAAGCTCCCCAGCTGACTCTAAGATACATTTAGGGGTGAGAACTGCTGCTATAAACTCTCAAATTGGAATGCCACTTAGAGTCAGTCTACATTCAATCTTTTTATATCCACACATAAGGAAGGGTAAGCTACTACTTAGGTGATTCTGGTTCTGCTGTTGACTTCTCCAACCTGGATATGGGATATGGGGTCATGGTTCAGTAAAAGACATAGGGAAGATGGACACAAGGAGAAGGAGCCTAGCTACCTATCTCCTGGTGCTTCTTTTTACCTGGAGATCTGCTTTTGAGCCCTGCAGAAAGAGGGAGGACAAAAACTAGATTATTCTTTCTGAGTTTTTGCTAATGGAATATGAATGTCTCTCATGTCTGAGCCATAAAAGGCATCTATGTGCTAGAACCAGGTCATAACAACTCAAGAGAGACAACTGTTAAATTTTCAGGAATTGGGAAACTAGTTGTTGTCACATTGAAATTGACCACAATGGGAATATTTACACTATAGAAATCAAATGCTACAAATCAGGGCTCCTTACCTTACCATGAGAGAACCACCTGTCGAACATTTACCAGCAGAGCACTAGATAATAGTATTGAAAAGTTGCTTCTCAAACTTTGTTCTTACTTTTAAAGTTTGAGGCAAAGGTTAGGAGGCTTTGAAGCTGGAATTTTCCTTTCCTTAACAAATCTAATAGAAATTACCTCGTCGCTAACATTTTATAGAACTGGAAAAGACAGAAACATGAATCATTCTAATAACCTATGTACTTACTCATGTATATCTAAAGTGTATTTCTCATAATAAAGATAGAAATGTACTGTAGGTGTTTCTCAACTTATTAAAGTTAATTGGTGCCCTTGCAACAGTTCAGCTCTACTAATTAGTATCCAACTTCTGTTTTTAAACCTATGCATGAGGAAGCAGTGTTTTTGTTTTTCTAAATGCCATGTTTATGCCTTTAGTTGTTGATGTCAGGATATGTTCAGGTAATTTAAAAAATTGTTTCAGTAAATTATGGATAAATACCATCTCTCTTTCCCTGTAGAGTCAGGATTGGTTTTAAGGGAAAAATATTTTATACAGGATTGTATTACTTTGCAAGAACATCATCACCATCCCAACCACAAGGTGACACATGATGAAGACTGTGATGGAAGCCCCTGAGATAGCTGATTTTTAAAAATTTTCCATCTCAGTATTTTCTCTTCCTTCAAATACACTAAAAACAGTAACTTATCTTAAATAATACAAATACTCCACAAGACCAAAGAGCCAGGTAGTGTGAGCTGTTTAATGTGTAACTAATGATAACTGTTACACATTCCAGTGGCAGATACTAGATAGATAAATAGGTAGGTAAGTAGATAGATCCAGATATTGATAGATATGCTGACCTTGATTTCATTAAACTTGAATGCTGTATAACTCCTATGATTTCTTACATCCAGCAAACTTCAGGCAGCTGCTATGTCCACATCTTGCTGCCCACATCTTCCACTCTGTATGATAAACCTACGCCTTCTGTCTCTACATGTCCCATATGTTCAGTTTTCAAAGGACTAGCCAATGATCCCCACTTTACTGGCCCCCTCTTCTTGGCTAGTGCTCCATGTTTCAGAACTCAAATTTTACTGTACCTCCACATCTTTTATTCCACCTTCCAAGCCCAGGCAAAATGTATTATTTCTATGCTCCCATCCCTTCAAGGACAGATACTTTGGTGCCTACATTTTCACTTCCTGGAATAGTCAATATCTATCCAAAATACCCCTCAAAGACTGAGAATTTCAAACAGAGTCATAGGAGAATGTTGGAGCAAATTGAGGCCAAATGTAACCGTACCTAACATTGTATCCAGTAAGGCCTCTTCATCTTCACCAAGGAAAATTCTTGGTAAACACACAGCTGGAATGGCAGGATATTTGGTAAGATTAATTCTTTCTAGTAAATGTTTTTCTAGTTCATATAAACCGCATCTGTAGCAGTATATTCTGCTCTTGAGTTTGGCATTTGACTGGAGAGAGAAACGGGGATTATATTGTTACCCATTCAGCACATGCAGTAAATTGTGCTTTGAAACCTCTTAGAGGTTTGGGTCTTGTTCTGTTTTGTTTTATTTTTTAATTGTACTTCAGCTGATGTAATATTGTATATCCAATCCCATTTGATTTAGGAAGATTCATTTATAATATGAGATAATTGTTAAGATATAGTAAATGAATTAATAAAAACAATGTTGATAACTGTTCTTTGTGATAACTTAAAAATATGCAAGGGGAGCAGACATTAGCTCTGATTGATGGTGGTGAGAGATGTTTATTCTCTCTACTTTGTTTCTAAACATTAACATAAAACGCACACATAAACATCTTTTTTGTTTAACATACATACATTGGAGAGAAATTTCAGATCATGGGTGCTTCATAATCCATTTAGCTAACAGGACTTATAAAATGAGTCAAAATTATTCATAGAGGGGACAAGCTGAGCTTTACAAATCAAGAGAACATTTGTCATTTGAAAAATTTTCCTATCAATTCATTAATACCTGCTATTCTTCTAACAAAGAACCAGTTATTTTGTTCTCTATTTAGAGCAACTAATGTCCAGTAAACAAGCCCACAGCGAGTCAAATAATAAACACCACATTCATACTGAGGAATAAAGGGTTTCTCCCAAGTGTTAGAAGGGACTGAGTTCCTCTTATTCCTTCCCCAGCCCCTAGAAAGAAACATTAGGTGCTATAAGAAATTAAATCAAATAGAGGATTTCCATTCTCAGTGAGTTAGTATTCCAAGTAATACTTAAAACTCCAAACCAAAAGAGTTAATGTTTCCTTTCCTTTACATTTCCTCATTTCCCAATTACCTTGATGCACGGTTAGTTCCAAACAGCAATCCAACGAATCTTTCTTTTCTTTTCTTTTTTCTTTTTTTTTTCCTGTGCAACTGCTACCTAGTTATCTTTCCAGAACTCATTTCATTGTCTTTCTTTTAAAAACTTTATGATGTTCCATCTGCTATCACTGAACTAGAATGTCCCCAAAATGTAAAGTGAGTCCCACTTGGATTTGCCTCAAAGAATCATTTGCCTGATAAACAGTAAATTGCAGAATGGGTTTTAACTTCTTTTCAATTAGCAACAGAAACAACAACAACAAAAAGGAAGAAGAGAGAAAGGAAAGGGATAAAGAGTCACTCCACTTTCATTGTAGTCATGTCTAAATTCCCTTATTCTTTATCACATTGAGTGAAAGTGGCTATTGAAGGAGCCGTGAGACTTCACATTGCAAGGCAGAGTAGCCAGGAATTTTTCTGGGGTGAGGGTTTGACAGAGAAGAACATAGGGGAGCTGTCACATTTCTGTTTCTTAATATGAAGGACCTCAGAGTGCTTAAAAGCTTCCCCTTTCAAGTACTTCCCCAGGGGCACCTGGTTGGCTCAGTCTTTAAGCCTCTGCCTTAGGCTCAGTTCCTGATCCCAGGGTTCTGGGATTGAGCCCTCATCTGACTCCCTGCTCAACAGGGAGCCTGCTTCTCACTCTCCCACTCCCCCTGCTTGTGTTCCCTCTCTTGCTGTGTCTATCTCTGCCAAAGAAATACAGTCTTTAAAAATAAATAAATAATATAAAATAAAAATAAAGTACTTCCCCCTACAATATTCATAACTTGGACATTTTGCTTGCTAGTGCACTTGACGGAAAGGGAAGTGCTTCCTCCCCCTTTTGTGGGAAAGCAGAACGGTTTGGGATGTTTCAGTCACATAGGAGACTAGATCATTTATTCAACAAGTCTATTTGGAGTGCTTACTATATGCCAGAGCCTGTGGTAAGCACTGGGTAAATTAAGGTATATGTAGTCCTTGTAAAGTGAGTTTACTGCCTGATGGAAGTGACAACTATCAATAAATAAGAATTCAAGCAAATGCATAATTAGAACTTGGACTAAGTAGTAGATGATATGTAAGAGCCTATAAAAGAATTTATTCTAGTGGAATGGTGCCAAAATGAGACTAAGATGAGTGATCTGAGACCTGAAGGGTGAGTAAGGGATTACTACAGTTGAATGAGAGTAAAGAGCTGTAATTAAAGCCAGAGGAAAACTTCTGTACCCTATGCAAAAACACTTGTGGTAGGAAGCATCCATATTTTTCCATATAGACAAATGTTAGGGAGTTTTACTTTTGTAATTTTTATTTTGAAATAATCTTAGGTTTGTTGAAGAGTTTTAAAGATAATACAGAGAGTTCCCATATTCCTTTTGCTAGGCTTTCCTATTATTAACATCTTCTATTGCCATGGTATCTTTATCAAAACTAATAAGTTAACATTGGTAAAATATGATTAAACTACAGATGCATTCAGATTTTACCAGTTTTTCCACTCATGCCCTCTGTCTATTTCAGGACCTAAATCAGGGTGCTGTGTTGCTTTTTTTTTTTTTTAAACATATAATGTATGATTTGCTTCAGGGGTACAGATACTGTGTTGCTTTTAATCATCATGCATTCTTAGCATCTTCCAACCTGTGACAGTTTTCTTAGTTTTTTTTCTTCTTTCATGATATTGACACCCTTAAAAGAGTACTGGGTAGAGTTCCTTTCATTTAGTTTGTCTTGTGTTTTCTGTAATTGGAATGAGTTTATGGATTTGGGGGAAGCATACTACAGAGTTGAAATGTCATTATCAATTATATTTTATCAGGAAGTACATGATATCAACAGGATTTTGTACTGATGATATTAACTTTGATCATTTTGTTAATGTGTATCTATGAGATCTCTACTATAAAGTTACTACTTTTTTATTTCCATACTCTATTCATTAAAAGTGAGTCACTACGTCCAGACAAAGGGAGGAAAATGAACCTCCACTTGAGGGCATGTCCCCTCGTGGGGACATGAATATTGACTAATTTGTGGACATCTGTTAGAACCACTGCAACAATGAATATGAATTTGTGGGAGATACTTTGAAGCTGTGCAGATATCCTCTGTTTCTTGAAGTTTCACTGACAAAATTTTGCATGCATTGGTGGATCATGTATGCAGCAATTACTACTGAGGTGAATGTCTTATTTACTTACTGAAAGTAATCATAACAGCAAGACCCAAAACAGTTCAACATTTGCCTAGATTAACTCAACCGTCCACTAGCAGCAGAGGAAGCATGTGCATATCAGGCATAAATAAGAATTATATCAGTTCTACTATTCTACAAACTGTGCTCAGGAACCAAAACTAAATTGTGAAACATCAAAACAATGGAGATAGAAAACTATACATGATCAAGAGACAAAGCAGTCAGCACAGACTCAGAAATAATCAAGATTTTGGAGTTTGAGGCAGGCATTTAAAATTCTATGATTAATGTGTTCAAGTCTCTTGTAGAGGAAACAGACAAAATACTGTAATATGAACCATTTCAACAGAGATGGAAACATAAGAAAAAAATCAAAAGGAAATGCTAAAATTAAAACCATAATAACAGATGTGAAAAGTCACTTTGATAGACTCAGCACTACACTCAAAAAAATTAAAAGAAGAAGCAGTGATTTTGAAGATTTTCTCCAACAGAAATTACTCAAATTAAAACACAAATAGGAAAAACAAAAACAGAGCATCTCAATCTGTGAGATAATATCAAATGGTTTAACGTACATGCAGTTCTTCCCCTCTCACCAAAAGGGATAGAATGAGTATTTGAAGAGATAATCATTGAGAATTTTCTAAAAATAGCAAAATACATCAAACTGTAGACACAGAATTTTGAGAATTCCAAGCACAATAAATTCCAAAGGAAATAAAGCACACATACACACACCTAGATACATCCTATTTTAATAGCTCAAAACCAGAAATAAAGAGATCTTATATCTTGAAGATAGGCACAGAAAATAATGGGACAGTTGCAGCAAACTTATTGAAATTTTACAAGCCCCCCCCAAAAGGATTACCATGTTTAATATGCTAAACGTAAAATGATATCAGCCTAAAATTTTAGTCATAGTGAAAATACCTTCAATAAATAAAATAGAAAAGAATAATTTTAGGCAAACAAAAATAGAGAATTCATTGCCAGGAGAATGGCCCTAAGACATGAGTTTAAAAGTGGTCTTCAGGAAGACCAAATGTGATATAAGAATATCTACACAAAGGAAGAAAAATTACTAGAAATGGTTAATACAAGTGTAAATATCACAGATTTTTTAAGGAAATCTTAATTGCTCTGAAAGATAATTTACTGCCTCTCATAAAATAATAACATTATATTTGGGTTGATAGCTATGAAGAAATAGCACAGATGACAAGAGCATAAAAATAGGGAGCAATTTACTGTAATTTGTAAGATTCTTTTACTACATGCCAAGCCATATAATATTACTGGAAGGTAGGTTGTAATTAAAGATGCATATTATAAACCTCAAGGCAACCATTAAATTTTTAAAGAGGTATAAATTATAATCTCCTAATGGAGATTAAATGGGTTCTTATGAATATAATAGTAATTCAGAAGCTGCCAAGAAGAAAAAAAAGAGAGAGAGAAATAAAGGAACAAGAAACAAATGGAACACAGAGTATTCTATGTTTGTCAAGTCTCAATGGAAAAATAGTGATATGTAACATAATATGACTAAGTATTTGGGAGAAGATATTTTGTATTTTATATTTTATATTGTGTACATTTTATATACATAAAATACATACTTCTATTTTACATATTTTGTAATATTTCAATTTTTTTGAAGATTTTATTTATTTGACAAAGAGAGAGCACTAGCAGGGGGAGCACCCAACAGAAGCAGAAGGAGAAACAAGCTTCCCCACTGAGCAGGGAGCCCTACTTGGGGGTTGATCCCAGGACCCTGGGATCATGATATGAGCCAAAAGCAGATGCTTCTGACTGCTCCACCCAGGTGCCCATTTCAATTTTTATATCATTGTTTTATCATGATGTTTATGCTGTGTTATTTATTGCAAAGATTTTTGAAATCATAACCAAGTGGAATTTTGTCTCTTTGAATCTTTCTTTCTTCACCTCTTTACTCAGACTCCACACTCCTGATTCTGACATCATCCATCAGTGGGCAGTGTGGGGTACACCATGGGGTCTTTACAAAAGCATCACACTTTATTTGTTGCTATTGAATTTCATGTTAGTGAATAGAGTGAGACAGTGTTTGGGAAAAATAAATATAACTAGATAAATCTGAAACTAAAGCAAATTTCTTCCTTCCTTTCTTTCTTTCTTTCTTTCTTTCTTTCTTTCTTTCTTTCTTTCTTTCTTTCTTTCTTTCTTTCTTTCTTTTTTAAAAGATTTTACTTATTTATTTAACAGAGAGAGAAACAGCCAGAGAGGGAAAACAAGCTGGGGGAGTGAGAGAGGGAGAAGCAGTCCCCTGCCAAGCAGGGAGCCCAATGCCAGGCTCAATCCTGGGTCTCCGGGATCATGACCTGAGCCAAAAGCAGTCACCCAACCAACTGAGCCACCCGGGCGCCCCTAAAGCAAATTACTTTCTAAATAATTACTTGTTTTAATATTTATACTTAATCAAAATTAAGTGTAATTAAGAAGAGTACCCCACCATGCCACCAAAAGAGGATATAATCAGTCACTACTTTGGTACGGTTTCTCAGACATTTTCCCATGCAATATAAGCACATGTATGGAACACTAAAAACAAAATTAAATGTACATATTTAGTTCATTTGCTTTTAATGTCTTCCTTATTTTCCTCAATTATTATTTTTCATTAATATTATGATTATTACTAAAAATACTTTTTGTGGTAAAATGAAGATATGTTAAAAATTATCTACTCTATATGTCATTATGTAACATATTCTCATTTGTCTAGCTGTTTTTGCTAAGAGTTGTATTTGGGAGAATCAATAACCCTGCTCTTGTAGGTAACAGACTTTATTCTTATCGCTGAGTAGTCCATAATTGAATATTCCACAATTTTTTACATTTAATAGTTTGTTAAGCATTTTTGAAAGATGAAGAGGAAGGTGGAGGAAGAGCACTGCTCCTTGAACATTTGTTTGCCAAGCACTGTGCTTAGCAATTTATATGCATTATATCAGTTAATCCCCACCAGGAACTTATAAAGTAGGCACTATTGTTAACTCATATTTACAAGTGAAATAACTGAGTCACAAGACATATAAAAGACTTGTCCAACATCACATTGCTAATAAATGACTGATATGTATTTGAACAGTTACTGTACTCAATCAGTACCTCAAGTCTTGACAACCGTGAAATATTCCTTCTTCATCCACCTCCAGAAGTGTGTGAAGTTGTTCCTTCAACATTAACCCCAGCAGCATAGTAACAAATGATTTTTTAAAAATTTCTAACTGTTATATTTGTAAAATCAAACCTTACACTGATAGCAGAAATCATAATTCCAATCTGCAGAGTAAAGCCACATTTTTCAAGCATATTGAAAACCAATACCTTGAAGTTATTTGATATCATTTTCATAGTATTGTATTCTCCCTTTCTTCTCTTTTCCTTTTTCTCTTTTAACTTCTTGTATTAGGTGCTCCTTGTATTGTACAACTTGGAATTCCTATAAAATTCCATAGTCAGTTCAGTATTGATATCTAAACTAGGAATGCGGGGTGCCTGGGTGGGTCAGTCCTTAATGTCTGCCTTGGGCTCAGGTCATGATCCCTGAGTCCTGGGATCGAGCCCTGCCTTGGGCTCCTTGGTCAGCTGGAAGCCTGCTTCTCCCTCTCACTCCCCCTGCTTGTGTTCCCTCTTAGCTGTGTTTCTGTCTGTCAAATAAATAAATACAATCTTAACAAAAAAATTAGTCTTAGGTAGACAGTGAAGACTTTTTAAAGGACTTAAGCCCCTGTGAAATTCGGGGATAATTTATACAAAAGATTATTTGTTGTTCATCTTAAATTTACATTTAACTGGTGTCCTGTATTTTATTTGACAAATCTAATCTAAACTAAAGCAATACAGTTTTTTATGTTTTCTTCCCTGATGAGAGATAATCCTGTGTGTCCCAGGCAAGTAGAAACATAAGACAGATGTTGCTTACTGGGTTTGTTTGTATAAAAAGAACATCTAAAGTCTACAATTAAAAATGCAGTTTCTTCCCTCCTCCAGAAACCCTCCATACTAACCCCCCTCAAGTAATTTAAGGGGGGAAACCCCCACAAAAACAAAAAACAAGGCACCAATAGCATGAATAAGATACCTTAAAATTAACAGGGTCTACTTTTTGTCCTTCTGAGCTAACATTTCTGAAATGAATAGAATTAGTTGGGGAGATAGCCTCTTCCCTCATTTCTGTTCCACTCCCCTTGCCCACTATGCTGCAGCCTTGAAACAGATCTGGAGATAGCAGTTCTGCAAATCCCATGAAATTGCTTGCAAGCAGCAATCATGAACCACCGAGGTTAGGGAATGCTTTTTCCTTTGACAAGTATGAAACTTGTAAAGACATTAAAGGAAGGCAATTTGAGACTCTTTTATCTTCCTCTCTGGCTTAAAGTTAGGTTAAGGACCTGGTGAGTCCCCAGCTCCCCTCTGTCACTAACCCCAAGCCCCAATCTGCCAGAATGATGGTGAGGCTCTCCTGGGTGTCATGGGTATTCAAAGTTAGCATGCCGTTCGATGCAGTCTATTTAAAACTTTATTAGGAGCTTGGATTTTTCCTCCCCTATAATTTAGAAGGCAGAACAGAGAGGCAGTTTGCTCTTAAAACAATGCAATTGTGAGCTCCTGAGCTGTTGTCAGACTGACTTCCCTTCCATGGAAAGTAACTCCCTTGATGTGTTCTAGTGATCTGTGTACCCCCAGATTAAATGAGAGAGGGTTCACATAACTTGTGCTTAATTCTGGACCTTGAAAAATGGTGACGTGACTACAGTGAAAGAAATAAGAGAAGGGACCTAAGCAGCGGGCAGGAGAGTTGCATCTAGTTACCTTTCTCTCAGTCTTGCTTCCATTAGTTGTATGACCTTAGGTAAATTGCTTATTTTCTTTGAGCTGTAGTATCCTCTTATATAAAATACTGAGGCTTGACTAGATTATTATGATGATCCTTTGAAACCACAGGTTTATGCTATTTTACATTAGTTTTTTGTTTCCCTTGAGATTTTTATGTTTTGTTCATTTCTTCCAGCCATGCCACTGCTCCAGCAATAGTCATATATCACAGGGCTCACTGGCTGTCTCACAACTTTTTAGAAACCTTTATATACAAACTAGGGTAAGGAATATCAAGAGCTGCCACCTAAAGGCCCTCTGGGAAAAAAAAGTAACAATGTGTAATTCTTGAAAAACAAAAACAACCAAAGCACCAAAGTATAAATGAGAAAGGGAAGAAAAGGGGAAATAGAGCAGAGGGAACTATTCAAATAATTGGACAAAAATATAAGTAGGAAGAAACAGAGCAGCAGCATTGTAGTGCAGGATTCAAGTGAGATGCTGAGTTTTCCAAGGGGTAATAAAGATACTACACAGCAAGAAAGTGAAAGAGATTGTCACATGAAGGAAGGAACAAGTACAGTCTGCAGAAGTAAAACTGTGTTCATTCTTCTGATGAGCAGAAGAGCTATGAACTTTCTCTAAATATTCCTGAGAAATAAATAAAGCATGTAGATCATGTATACAACTACCAATTTCTATCCTTGGATTGTTGGGCTATATGACAGAAGGGGAACAGCAAGGCAAGGTAATGAGTGGGGTGGAGTAATTGGATAGCAGTTTGTATTATGGAATGGAAGAAATTAGTCATGTGGGAGTAGGGATGCAGAGGAAATGATGGGGAAGAAGAGCAGTGATGTGTGTCTATACTCCCTGGGAACTCAGAAACAGCAACCTACTCAGAAACTCTTGATGGTCTTAGAGCCCTTGATGTTGAACACTGAAGGGAAGATGGAAATTTCTTCAAATTCTTCAGTGACAGAACAGAAAGAATATTCAATTTGACAGACACTTGAGTTAGACTTCGTGGATTTTCTTTCCCCTTTGGGCAGCTGATGGGTAGCTGCTCCCTCAAGCTGTACAAAGAAATAGGTTCACCCGAGCTGCAGAGGCAGCTGGTACCATGAGATGCAGTCTTTTCTTGAGATGTTTGCAAGCTTCACAGGAAAAAGGGACAGATTATGGGTTTTTTCCCTTTCCTGTTACCCATTATGCCTATTAATATTATAATTTTTTCATTCACCTGGGTGTAAAGAATGGGGCATATTCTCATCTGATCAATAGAAAGGAAATGGATTGGGTAAATGCCTTTGACTCTTACCAGCTGAGGTCAAGTGTAGTTCCTGTTTTCTTAATAGAAGTTAAAACCTGAAGACATAGAGTAGAAAGGAGCCTTAAAATGTGCGTGACTAGAGAGTGAAGAGGGATATAGGCAGTGGAATAGGTAATGAAGAACATCGTGTTCTGAGCAGCTCTGTCACATAGGTCAGTAAAGGAGATAAATATCCCCAACTCCATGAATGTTTTCAAGTTGGCCTCTTTCAATAGGCTGTTGGGTGTATACATTTAGTGTTCCTTCAGTGGATTCTGCACACCTGGCTCCACAGAGAAGGACTTTGTCACAGCCAGCCACAGCCAGCCCTCTAATCCCATAATGCAAATATCTTATTTCTGTGTCATTTAGCTTTCAGAATTGACAACTAGACAGTCTGTCCTAGAAAGTGATGCTCTATTTACTGAATATCTACTCTGTGCAAAGTCTGTATTAAAAACTGAGAAGACAAAGGTGGAAAGAAAATCTCTGCCTTAAGTTTTCATTCTAGCTTTAAGGAAAAACATGTAACAAAGCTAATTTATAGCAAAATATGTCAAAGAAGGCTCAGAAAAATAATGGAATAAATGTTGAAAATGGGAAAAAGAAAAATATACAGAAAAACAAACATGGCTTAAAAACAGCTGAAAAGATAGAAAGATAAGTGGAATGTGTATAAACATATACATATTATAATAACACATTAGTATTTTTATCAGTCAGGTTGGTAAAAACTGAAAACATCCAGATTGGTGAGGAAACATAAATTCTCATGAGTATTGCTGTTGAGTTTTGGAGGGGAACTTACAAAACTATTTAAATTTTAAGTGTATGAACAGTTCACACAACATTCCCTTCTTGATAAATCTCTCCTATAAATGTTATATAAATATTTTATAGAAGAGCAGAAATATTCATCATTAAATTTCCTGTCCTAGTGAAACATTGGAACAATCCAAAAGATGTATGTATTATATATAATCACACATATAATATCACATTAAAAATGTGTGTATGTATATGCATGTGCGTTTACACACTTTGAGGGGAAACAAAAAGGAGAGAGTACAAAAGAAGGATTGAATGTGAGCCCTGTGGAGCACCGGCTGTTTTTTTTTTCCCTAGATGTACTAATCACATAAGTTATAGATGTGTAGAAAAACCTGAACAGTATTAACTTCTTAGTAGTTGTTACTTTGGGAGGGGAAACTTATAGGCAAGTTACTGGTCTTTCCATTTTTTCTTTTTTTTTACACATCTCCGCACACTTTGAATTTTTATAGCAGTATATCAAATTATTTCTGTAACTTAAAAATCATTAAGAAATTTGAGAATTATCACAAAATACCACATGGTTAATCAGAAGCAGTAAAAATGATACAGAGATTCAGAAAAGATAGAAATCCCAGCTGGCTTAATCATGAGGATTGGTGGCAGGGATCACATTCAAGTTAGGTCTCAAAACAGTACTGAATTAGAATCCATGGAATCGACATCAACATTGTCTTAGTTGCCAGCTCACTGCAAGTGGCTGAACACATCAACATTGTATTTCTGAGCTGTGGGTCCAGAACATAGGGCTTTTACTTACTGAAGGAATTGGGGTCTGCCTAATCTTTCTGTATCTCAGTTTAAAATAAAGGACTTTAGACAGATCTCTCTCAAGACCCTTAGAGTTCAAGAAGTAGGTGATACTGGAGGAAGAATGAGCTTTTTGGGGAGGAGGCACAAGAAGGAGGAAAAATATAATCCTGGTTCTAAAATGAGGGAATAAACATTTTCCCCCCACGGGAAAAGGTTGATAGAGAAGGATAATGGCAAATGTTGCTGAAAAGGTTTGCGTGAATCAGATCGTAGTTGGCTCTGAATGTCTTGCTAGAAAAGATGAGCTTTATCTCATTTAGTCACTGGTGATTTCAGAGTGGGAGACCTACAGAACTGTAATCTGGCACTGATGTGAAAGAATAAGAGACTAGCAGTAGTCGAGAGGGTTATTTGGATGGCCTGTCAATGGAAAAGTTGATGTAAAAATAACTTGTATTGTTGGGGCACTTGGGTGACTCAGTTGGTTAAGTGCCTAGCTCTTGATTTTGGCTCAGGTTATGATCTTAGGGTCCTAGGATCAAATTGCATCTTGGGTTCCATACTGAGTGCAGAGCCCACTTGGAGTTCTTTCCCTCTTCCTCTTTCTCCCCCTCTGCCCCTCCCCCTCTCTACAATAAATAAATAAAATCTTAAAAAAAAAACTTCTATTGCACACTGGCCATGAGTATTAAAAAATGGAAAAATCTTGTACCTGGTGTTAGAATAGCTAATAGAAGCCTTGGAGTTGGAAGATGTAATTCTCTTGCTGATATTTCACTTGGGGAATAAAAATATTAAACAAAAATGTGTATGTTGCTAGAGGATCCTTTGTGGGGGGGAAAAAGGGATTAAATTTAAGTCCTGGATAATATTTATCACTGCCTTGGTCACTGATTTATAAACTATAGGGGGTACATTAACAAATCCATATTCTTATTTGTAAATGGAAATGGGATGATCTGCTCAACAGTAGTCAACATAAACATGATGCATTAAGAACTAAAAACCACAGAGGACATGTGAACACACGGGAAAGGTCATAAGGAACTTCTCACTTCTGTATTAAAATTTGCAATTTTTGTTCTAATAAGTGAAGGAAGGTTTAGATTTTGCCATTTTTATGACATAGGTTTATTTCATAAAGAAATTTTTTTTATTCTTTTACCTCCTTTTTTATTTACATAGCCCTTGTGGATACTTTTGATTCCATTGACTATGCTCAGCCCTTTGAGCTAGTATTACAGTCTTGTTTTGCATGGGGACTTGAACTCAGAGAGCCTGTGCTGATTTACCCAAAGGCTGGAGTTGGACTGAACACCCAGCTAGCTCTTCAGTTTACTAACTCTGATGACAGTATGTCCCAAGGCTCAGTGACTACCAAACATCCTTACATTGGAATAAACTCCTGGTTTCCAGAAGAAAGTGATTTATTTATGATCACATTATAAGGCTTACAACCTAACTAACTATATATATCCAGGAATAAAGCTGCTGCATGTGTCCATCACCACAGACGAAGATTGTCTCTCAGAAGATACATTCCTCCTTCCAGTGTGCCCAGCAGGAACCAGCTGTCCATGGTCATAACAGCACATACATGCTGCAACAGTAGGTGTGGTCTCAGCCATTCTTCTATATCTTCTTTATCTTTCATATCTCTAGAGCTCATGATCTTTTTTCCCTCTTAAACAAAGATTATATTGCTTTTTTGCCATTTGGATCTGTACCAAATAACAATTTCTTGATATCTCAACCACAGTTATTTTTTCTAATGTAACCATGCCAAAAATTAAACATGAAGAATTGCCATATTAGAAAAATTTCCTTTTTGCACATCCTGAGGATGGATGTAACATGTGTGATATTCCTTGGGAATGACTTCTGGATGTCTCTTGGACATTTAATGAAGAACAGCCCAAACTTCAGTTGTTTTGAAAGTTACATTGAGTCTTGTGTTTGATACAGTAAGTGGTGAGGTGGAGGTGGAACATTCTACAGTAAAGTTTATCATTTGTATAAACTTGGTTCAGCTGAGAAGCAGATGCCAATATGGGTTTAGATGTACGTGCAAGAGATTTATTTCCTGGAAGTGAGCAGGAGAAGGCAAGAAGATTCTTTAGACAACAGTGCAGATCTAACGTTTTGGAAGGTGAGAAGGTAATGTAAGAGAATCCAATAAAAAGAATCTGGACTGTAGCATATTTTCAAGAAAGTTTCAGCCAGGTCAATGCAGAGTTCTCAAGGCAAAGCCAGAAGTTGGAGTACTCCCACATCTTACCAGATTAATCTGCTTTACACACCTCTTCCCAGTTTAATGTATGGGAAGCATGGCCTCTGTGGATCCAGAGGGACAGAAGTGAGGGACACCAGTCAACTGTGCTGACCACAGTAGGAGATCTCATCAGCACATTTTCATGGCTGCTCCACATTGGTATTATGTATTGCCCTGAAAAATGTTTCTCTAGAACAGCCTTGGTGGCTTAATATTGTTAGATGTTCTCAGTCTGATTTGCCATAAGATTCAAGTGACCCATTATGAAGTTAAAACTACTGAATATAAAATGCTTTTTTTTTTTTAAGATTTTATTCATTTATTTGACAGAGAGAAACACAGCTAGAGAGTGAACACAAGCAGGGAGAGTGAGAAGCAGGTTTCCTGCCAGGCAGGGAGCCCAACGCAGGGCTGGATCCTGGGACTCCGGGATCATGACCAGAGCTGAAGGCAAATGCTTAACGACTGAGCCACCCAGGGGCCCCCATAAAATGATTTTTAAAAACAATGTAGCTAGGATTATTATACATATATTGACTGAATTTATTTTTTGAATTGTATCTTACACAGGGGTACATAAAGACAGATTTCTTTAAATCCTTAGTATAGGGGCGCCTGAGTGACTCAGTTGGTTAAGCGTCTACTTTCAGCTCAGGTCATGATCTCTGGGTACTGGGATGGAGTCCCTCATTGGGCTCCCTGCTTAGCAGGGAGTCTGCTTCTCCCTCTCCCTCTGCCTGTCTCCCCCCACTCCCCTCTGCTTGTGCTCTCTGCTGTCTTTCTCATGCTTGCTTTCAAAAAAATCTTTAAAAATTATGTATATCCGAGTATATTAAATATTTTGTGCATGTCTTCTATTCAAATGTAGACTTCTGTAAGAAAGTTACACTGACAAACCATATTGGCGTGTCTATATAACAGGAGTAATCAGTGACTCTTAGGGGAAGACGTTTGAAGGTCAGTGGCACAATGATTAATACTGCAGTGTGTATAAAGAACTCCATAAATGAATCTTAAGAGCAAAGGATCTTTTAAGTGTCTACTTGTTTCACCAGTTCAGAGGAATTTGTGAGTTTTGATCAAAGAGGGGTACCTGTGCAGCAAAGGACCTTAAGTTTTAAATAAAGCTTGGACAAGTCAGGAGGAGGATGTGCATGTGCATGTGTATGTGTATTTGTATTTATATGAAATCAACACAGATATTATTAACTGGATTTATGCTTAACAAAAGAATGAAAAGGAACATGGCACAAAAGTACAGAGGACCTGGTTTGGGATGTGAATTCTGCCATGTCCAAATAATGAGTGGCCTTAGATGCAAGTCATTTTAAACTTGCTAATATTAAGTTTCATCATTTAGAAAATGGAGATAATTGCTCAAATCCCTTCTTCATGTAGTTTCTAGGAAGGCCAGATAAGTTGTAAAATCCATTGGAGTGAGTCTGGATGTTTCTGTGAAAACATTGAAGACTGGACTTGTGTAATGCAAGATAAATTATCCACAGGGGTTGTTCATGGTGTGGCAGTATACTTTCTTTAAAGGAGTTGAATATATCTCCTGAAAGCTGCTCTGTATTGTCTCCTGGTAAAAACATATAAAATCCATCTGTATCCATAAATTCTCCTCTGGGAAGAGAGATGATTGTCTTATTTATTATTTGGTCAACAAATAATCAAGCACTTCTCAGGCACTGTTCTAGTCACCGGAGGATGCAACTGTGAATGATTTAGACAGACAAGGTCCCCATTCTCATGGAGCTTATATTCTGTATAAGTCTTAGCTTGTTTCCCCAGGAAAACAGACTCTGAAATGGAAGTTCGTGTACAGATGGTTTATGAGGGATCAAGACATGTTTGAGTGATTGAAGCAGGTTTGGGCAGAGGGAAAGGCAAAACTGAGAATTATTGCAACAAGAAAACTGCAGAGACAACCTAGAGTTGGGATGACCCTCGCACTGACCATATATCTGATGTGGGTGCCACTTGGGAGAGACAAAACCTCGAGTGAGCCCACTTTCTTTAGTCAAAAGCAGTGTCCAGTGGAGCAGGATTTTTACGAATGATCTATGAGCAGATACGACCCTTCACAGCTTAGAGAATGCCTAGTTCCTGAAGGATATTTGAGTGATGCCTCATAGCAATCCAGTATGGGAAATAAATGTATGCTCTGTCAGGTGGTGACTGTGGTGACCATGGAGAAGGGAGGGAGCTTCGATCCAGAAAAGGCACTAGTGTATATTGAGAAGAGATTTGAAAGACGTAAAAGCACAAAGCATGCAGATTTCTGTGACCAAAACATACAAAGTAGAGGGGAAAGTACCTGCAAAGGCCCTGAGGCAGGACATGGTGGTTGATGTGTTTGAAGAACAGCAAGGAAACCACTGACGCTTAAGCAGCATGAATAGAGGGCTCATTGGTAAGAGATGAGATCAGAGAACTGGTGTAGGGACAGAGGAGGAGTCATGTTGCATTTCTACTATAGCCAGGCCTGATGAGCAAGATACCAAGAAGCAAGAATGAGGGCACCTACCATCATGGAGTTTATATCGGACGGAGGGTTGGGGAACATGGAGCAGCACGTGGTAAACAAAAGCATAAATGATTCTGTTCGATAGTGGTAAGCACTAGCAGGAAAATGTCTAAAAGGGTAAGTGATAGAAAATGAAGGTGGTAGAGAAATTCAGATTGTGTGATCAGGAAGGTATCTTCAGAAAGGCGTTATTAGAATTGAAACCTGAATCACCTAAAAACGACACCTGAACCTAAATACAAATTAGCAAACAGTGTAAAAACTTATAGTTTACATATATTCACACTCTTTCTCTCATTTCAGTTAATGGCACGTGGCCTTGAGGAAAATTTCTATCAGGTATAATTAATTTTAAACGTGCCAGACTCACTAGCCAGATACAAGATGGTACTGACTGACAGTTGAAGACAGTTGGGTAGTCAGATCCTGGGTTCATTGTTTTAGAGATGGGACCAGAATCCTGATCCATCCTCATTCATTAAAATCATTCCTGGATTGCAAGGCTGATGAATGTCCAGAAAACAAAAGAGATAAAATTGGTCTAATTGAGCCACCATTTGTCAATTTTTCATTACCTTATTTAATTAGAACTTGGTGACTGAGACTAAAGCTATGTCCTCTGTGAGTCAATTAACTTCATTTGGTTCTATTGTGACTTTGCAGATTTATTATCACAATTAATATTTCAATTCAGTTCACCTCGTAAATGTGCTTATTAATAACGGATCATGAACAATGCTAGATGCAACAAGTGTACTTAGATGATCAGTATATGGTCCTATGGTCCATGTCCCCAAGAAGTTTCCAAGAGGATTAGAGTGGGTGATATTTATGGAAGAATAGAGTACCAGGCTGACTATGATAAATGTTATGGGAGCACAGTGGCTAGTCATTAGATTTTAAAACTTTTGTTTTTTTTAAAGATTGTGTTTATTCAATAGAGAGAAACACAGCGAGAGAGGGAACACAAGCAGGGGGAGGGGAGTGAGAGAGGGAGAAGCAAGCTTCCCACCAGGCAGGGAGCCCGATCCCAAGACTCTGGGATCATGACCCGAGCTGATGGCAGACGCCTAACAACTGAGCCACCCAGGTGCCCCTAGTCATTAGATTTTAAACACTGCTTTTGATCATGAAGCATATTAGGCAAGTGAATTTAATGCAACCGATCAATATTTAAATAAACTTTAAAGCATACCTTTAACCAACATTAATAGCAGGTAGCAAGTATAATTTAGTAACATTCATTTTGCACAGGTATCAAATGCTACAGATTATATTGTGACTTCCCCTCCCCAATTAATATGTTGAAACCCTGGCCCCAGTACTTCAGAATATGGCCTTTTTAGGGTAGGATCTTTACAATTAAAATGAGGTCATTGGTGTGAGTCCTAATCTAATATGACTGATATCTTAATAAAGGGAGTAAATTTGGAGATAGACTTGCCAGATTTAGAGAATGTCATGTGAACCCAAGAAGGCTTTTTATAAGCCAAGGAAAGAGAAGCCTGGAACAAAGTCTTCTCTTATAGCTCTCAGAAGGAACTAGTTCTGACAACACCTTGATCTCAGATGTCTGCTCTACAGAACCATGAGATAATATTTTTCTGCTAAGCCATCTAGTTTTTGGTACTTTATTATGGAAGTCCTAGCAAACTGATACATGAAGTTTAAATATGCTTCCTGTTGTTGTGTAAATACAGGAAAGACTATTAGCTAATACATTGATTAACCCCCGCTTATGTATTTATCTGGCTCATATGGAAATGAGAGTTTGAAAAACATTTATTTTCAAGATGACAAAAGTTTAGTCCTTTAAGTCCTGTTATTTTTTCTTTAAGGATATTAATCTACAACATGCATCAGCTTTTCTTCCCTTTGAAAGAGTAGAATCAGCATAATTCAACAACAGATTATTAGGATGACTCAAATATTTAGCCAGCTTGTAACACAGCAAACTTTGCAAGGGCCCTTGTGGTAAGAAAGATTTTGTGTTCTGTCTGTGGCCCCAGAGATCACTGCCTCTTGAAGTCTCAGGAGGATTTTTAATTTTTTCTTTTTTTTTTTTTCACTCTTTCTAGGTTTTTAATTATCCATTCTCCTTAGTGTTTGTGTGTCTGTTCCTTAATTTTTATAATTGCATGCAATTAACCCTTTTGTTGGTTTAGAAATCAGATAACAGAGTCTGTGAGAGGAGAAGAAAGTTTCATCTGTGTGTGTGAGGCATTTCCCCCCCACGAAAACATATCTTAGGGTCTTAAAAAAATCTATTTGTAAAGCAAAGGAAGTGTCTGTTTGTTTGTTTGCATGGAACATACAGATATTCCGAATACTTCATTTCATGGAAGTCTGTGTGTTGACCAAGTAGGTTATTGCTTTATTTTCATCCTAGAACATAAGGCTATCTGGTGTCCTGTTCTCCCAGGTATGTGAACCACCTGTACCTCCTTGAGGACACTGGACATAGTCTTAGAATGGCTCTCTCATTTATAAACACTCAACTTTGGGACAGCTTGTGGGAAAAGAGTGGTAGCTGATTTCAGAGAAAGAACTGTCCTTCATTCTCTAGTTCTGATCAACCGCATGATTAATCTGTAAATAAATGCTTTTATGGAGAACCTGTTTATTAAGAAACAAACTCTAAAATTTTTTCCCTGAACCATGGTAGACAGACCTCAGATTTCCTGATGTTGATCCTGATCCAGCTCTAGTTCTAACTCTGCATCTTCTGCCCCTTCTCTGCTTGCTCTGCTAATCTTCCATGGTTTCCCACCCCTGCTGCTCCTCATTCCACAGTCTCTCCCTAGGCAGTCTCAGCCTTACCCATGGCTTCAATTACCACCTAGGAGCAAATGACTCATAAAGTTATATATCTAGCTTAGACCTTTATTTGAGTCTCAGATCTGTAGTTTCAACTGTCTGTTCGCCATTCCCTCCTATTTGTCTGAAAGGTCCTTCAAATTCGGTATGCCCACCATGCAAACTCCTCTGAGAGCTTTTGTTCTCTTCCCGTGTTTCCAGTTTTAGTCGATGGCATCAACACCTCAGATTGCAGGCTGTCATTCTCAAAATCTCCCTTTTCCTCTACCATATCCACACCTTGCCAAATTTTACAATATTCACCTCATTAAGTATTTTGGAGTTCACCATTTTTCTTTCTTCCCACCACAGTGCCTTCAGAGTTGCTGTCATCTCTTCATTGGTTTTAGGCAATGGCCTTGTCAGCCTGCCCCATTTATTCTGGCTTTCCTCTAATCCATTCTCCTCACTGAGGCCAGCACATTTTTAAAACACATTTGATTATAGTCAGCTTTCCTCAGACTCACTTGACTTCTCCAGTTGCTTCCCACTACCTTCATTATAAAGACACAGAGTTTTTAAACATGGCTATACTTCATGCAAGGCTTCCCTTTTCCATGCCTACCTGATTCGTCACCTCTCAACAGAGGCATCCCATAAACCTCATTTCATCCCTATGGATTTCTCTTTAGTTTTTTATACCATCCACATTCTCTCCCACCATAGAACATTTGACCTGTGGTTCCATTTTCCAAGCAGACATTTCTTTCAGCCCCTTACCTGATTCATTCCTCCTCCATCTATGAGATATTAACTCAAGCTTTCCCTCCTCAGGCAAACCTTCTCTGACATTCCTGGAAGATTCAGATCCCCCTGTTATGCACTCCCAGAGCAACATGACCTTTATTCTATTACACTTATCATGGTTGTCATCACTTTACATTAGTTTGTGGAATTTCTTGCTTAATATTTGTCCTCCACTACATAGCAAGTTCTTTGTTCACCATTGTATTTGTGGTTTGCCCAGAACCTGGCATATTATAGTCACTTAATAAATATTTATTTAATAAATGAATGGGTGAAAAATGATGACATTGCAGTGATTCAGAGGCAGCATGGGCTTCTGAGCTTTTCCCTAGGGTTACAAAGAAATTTACAGGAATAACTTGGGCTAGGGTATAAAGGTAGAGCAAAAAAAAAAAAAAAAAAAAAAAAAAAAAAAAAAAAAAAAAAAAAAAAAAAAAAAAAAAAAAAAAAAAAAAAAAAGAAAGAAAAAAGAAAAAGAAGAAAAAGAAATGACTGCATGTGAATAGAAAATTGTATGGATAAGAAATAAGGTCCTTAGCTATATTTCTGGAATTGGATTGCTAAGAATTAAAGATATAGGTTCACACATCTACCATGTTTTTCAAAATAAGCATTAGTATGTAAATAGAAATGATTAGGTAAGAGATAGGGTAAGGAAAAAGAAAACTGGCATTGTCCAGAGTTATCATCCATGTCTAGGCCTGTTTCAAGATGTACAAAGAGTTGTATTAGAGTCTGGTGTAAGCATGTCTCAGAACCTTCACAGGAGCTGTTTCCTCTCTCAGAAATATTCTTACCCAGAACTCAACCCTGCTCACTTATCACCAGTTGTGTCTCTGATGAAGTTTCAGCTCCTTAGTGTCATGCCTTCCTTGACTCTTTTCATCAGTCAGAATAGGATAAATTATGCTGTAGAGAGAAAGTTATATTTTTGTGACATAAAGCAACGAAGTTTTATTTCACAATCCCATTATATATCTAGTGTGGTTAGCAGGAGTCATTCAGGGACCCAAACTCTGATTCTTCTACCATCTTGAATGTTGCCAGTTGCTATAGCAGAGGAAAGGAGAGCCTTGGAGGTTCTCACATGGGTGAATGCTCCACTTTGAGTCCTGTCAGTGCCACCTACACCTCACGAGTAAAACTGATCACATGAGCCTATCCCACCCAAACTGCAGTCTGATGTTGTGTCAGTAAGGAGGGAGAACTATAAATATTTAGCAAACTGCATAATATCTAACCTAGAGTAGTCTCTTTACTTGCTTTTGTGCTTTGTAGTAACTGTTATTGTTTTACACACACACACATACACACTTTTTTTTTTTGCCTATTTACTGCCTACTTCTACAAGATGCTGATGAAAGCAAAATTTTGTCTTGGTCAACCTTTAGCTCTAGCACCCTGAACCATACATAGCTTATTATAGTAGGTAGTAAATATTGTTTATTAAATGAATGGACATGAATAATCCATAGTGGCTTTTTCCCCCCATACTTTCTATCCAAGCCTTTTAGTAGTGAGCTCAGTTTGCCTTTATTCTGGGTCAAGAGCATTGCAGGACTATAAAGACAGATTATAAGCAAGAGCTTTGAGATTCAAGGCAGAGATTGAGACTAGCAAGTGAAAAGACGTAGGAAAGCAATTCAGACCAAGAAAATTCACAGAAGCTACATGTGGTCTGTAGCACTGGGTCAGGGAAAACCTGGCATTTTTATTCCAGCTGGCTTTGCCAAAACTCAGATGAGGGAGTTTGATAGTAAATCAGGAGTTACTCCAAAATGGTGGCAACTTTATAATTCCCTCTCGGATTGTGATCAGTCCAGTCACTTCCCAGGCCTCAGAGATCTCGGCAGAGACTGACACCACAGAATAATTGGCCTATCCTCATCATCTGCTATGAAAGGAGGTATCCTGTCCTCTTTCCAAGATACTGACTCAAAACTAGTGAATAGGTTGAAGTGTCCTAAGTGCTGAACATTTAATATCAATAAACTGCCTCTTCAAGCCTTTTTGTACCTCCCACCCCCCTCTCACCCTAAGAAAATTATTGCATCCAGTATATTTGACTGAGACTTTTGGGTGTAATGCTTGGCACAACTATAAGGACTCACCTGGAAATTTGGATAAGCTACACTGATGTTGAGCCTTTAATATCTAAACTGTGATATTATTAGGATCTTGGTATATTAGCTTCCTCTGACTGTCTTAGCAAATTATCCTGAACTTGGCTTAAAACAATGTAAAATTATTATCTTATAATTTGGTAGTTCAGAGGTACCAACATGAATATCACTAGGCTACAACCAAGGTATCAGGAGAGTTGCATTGCTTCTGGAGGCTCTAAGAGAAAGTCTGCTTTCTTGCATTTGCTTGCTTCCTTTATCCCTTGACTCATGGCCCCTTCCATCTTAAAAGCCAACAGTGGCCAGTCAAGTCCTTGTCACATCACATTACTCTGATACTGAGTTTTAAAGGCATTTGTGTAACATGGGTCCCAACTGAAAAATGTAGGATAATCTCTATATCCTAAGGTCAGCGGATTAACAACTTTAATTACATTTGCATTTAAATATTTTTGGCCAGGTATTGGAACAGATTCAGATATTCCAGGGATTAGGATGTGGACATCTTGGGAGGGGGAAGCATTTTTCTGCCTAACAAACTTAGCCTGTATAAACATTAAAGATTATAAAAATTATCATAAAGTTAGCCAAAGGGATATTATGAATAGCTGGTTTCTCAAAATATAATGAGTCTTAAGATGTTAAAATATTTTTAAAATACCTAGAACTGCTTAGGATGGACACATTGCCATTTTGCAGGTAAAGACAATGAAACATGGATGAGTTAAATTACTTGTCCAAGGTCATGTCACTGGGAAGAATTCAGATTAGGATCCAGAACGCGCTCTACCAAGACATCACTGTTGCATTTCACTTAGGAAGCCAGGTTATTTTGTAATATATTTTGGAATAAATCTGTCAAGTGGTAAACATTTGTTTTTAAATTAATGAAGCATCAAATCATAAATTTTCAGTACTAAGGTCATTAAGAAACATTGGGTGAGGTGATGAACATCAAAGGATGTTGGCCATTCCTCTAGATAGGTAGTGCAGGGGGTAGCCCAATGCTTAAGGTGACCTCCTTACAAGGGGCTGATGTTTCCAGATGTGGCTGGGTGCACATTCACCCAGTTCATCCCATGGCAATAGGGCAGTGCTGTGTACAGTCTACATCCTTTTTGTGAGAGGCTGAAGTTTCCCATTTGCTGATCTTACCACACAGAAGTGTGCACATAAATAGACGAATGTTTGGCAAGTTATTTTTAAGTGAGTCAAGATGGTCACTATTAAGGAAATACATAAACATTTGCAGTGATAGGAGCAAACACAGGAGAAGGTGAATGGAGACTGGAGATCTACTCCAGAAGAACCATTCATCTACAATTTCGTGTTGTTTGGAATTGCATTATGAAGTATTATCTATACTAGAAGGTCACTTTTATTCTTCAGGGCAAACTGAAAGCTAAACAAATACTCTGCATGTTTATACACAGTCACATAGAAATGCTTCAAAAACACTACCTCCCTAGTGCTGCTGTGCTTTGTTTAACACTGGCATAGGAGATGCTATTTATATCTTTAATAAAACACTGAGATTAATTTTTCTGGTTCACCGTAGATCCATTTTGAGAGACACAGTTGCATGCTAGTTTTGAGTATTAGACTCTGACCCTTCTCCTTAGCAACTAGGTGGCTCTACACTTTCAGCTCTCTTCTCTCCATCATCACCACACCCCAGGTGTCGTTTGAGTATGTTCTTTCCCTCTGTGCCATCAGGCTTCTAAAAGAGGCCCCCAGAGAGAACTGTCACCACACCAGAGAGAAAGTGAGCAAAGAGAGAGAAAAAAGAAACAGAAGCCTTTTCAGGACTGTTTTTGTTTTCGCTACTGAATTACCTTAAGAGCTCAGTGAAATGGGTTTATAAGCTGCATTGGAGAAGCTGAGAACTTTCAGGTTTCGGTGTGACAGCCAAGCTATAGTTCCCAGCAATTTAGCAAAGGAGCACAAAATAGCAGTGTCCCATTGCCCTTTCCTGAGAGCAAGGTTTCCTGTCTTCACGAGGCCATGTATTGTGTGCACACAGGGAGCTAGTTATTGTCTGTTTCAGTTTGTCAGTGTCTGAAAAAGTGCCTTCTTGTATTTCCTCTGTCCACTGTAATCTCTTTCCATCCACTGCAGTCATTTTTAGAATTTATTCCTATTTCTCTGTCTTCATTAGTCTGTTAATCCAGTGCTTCCCTTTTAGGTCGCAAGTTAAATTCACTGGTGATAGTTCCAGATTAGACCCACAAATAACAATCAAAACTTCTCGAGAGGGGGGAGAATGAAATAAGACATTTTCCCAGTTCTCACATTTCAGAGTAAGTCATTATCACTAAACAGGCACAGTGAGACATGTGTTTAATGTGTTGTGATTATTTTTAATATAATGTATTTATGTTAATATGCATATTAGTGTTCTGGCCAAAACTAATAAGTCTAGTACCAAAGACAACTTCTATTTTAACATGAGTTTTAAAATTCCTCCTTGAGAATCATTATCCTATTTGTATGGTAGAATCCTGAGAAACATTCCCTAGAGTTGTTCAAGTTGTGACCAGTTAACTGCATTGAATACTGTTGTGAGTGAATATAGTTAAAGAGAGCTGACTTGGTCACTGGGGAAAGGTCTGCTGTGCATACAGCTCAGCTATAGTGACCACACCTGATTAATAGGAAATGTTGTTAGGTTTAAAAGAGATATGAAGAGCATGGTTCAGATCAGAAGTACATACATTTAAAAAGGAGTCCAAGTCTAAACTTACTCAGAAGCGTTAGGAAGTACAGATTTGGGACCAAGATTCTTTGGTGAATCTCAAGCCAATCTGTAGGATGTGTAAGAACAGGGCAGCAGTTGGGCCTGAGAGAATATTTAAAAGCAAATAGGCTTGGAATGAGAAAACATTTGTAAATTTGAGTAATTTCATTTCTTTTATAAATGTTTAGATTCATAGGCATTAAGTCTGTAGCATTTTACTATCATAAAGTATTTATGGTCTGGAATATTAGTAACTCATTTCTAAAGTGAACAGGTGTCACTACTTAGAATTTTAGAAGCCAGAGCAAAGCAAACCTTAGAGTTCTGTATTTGATGCAAAGCAGGACAGACCCTAAAACATCTTCATTTCAGAACAGAAGTTTTATCTTTCTTCATTGAGAACCATGTAAGGGCAAGGGGTACCTAGATTCAGTATTCCAGACCAGGAGCTGATAAGACCAAGAACGTGAGCAAAAGGAGGCACCAGTGACTCCTTCATTTTTCTGGTAGGAATTCATATTTATTCTTTTCTGGTGTGATTTGAATGCACAATATTAATGTGCTACCCCAAATTTTCCCTGTCCCCAGCCACATATTGGTTAATATTTTTTTTTAAGTAGACATTATTTTTAATTAAGAAGGAAACACCTGCTTGAAGGGAGTTAGAATTGGTCGAGGAGAAAAGAAATCAGTCATTCACATCACAATTTACATATCCACAGTTAATAGTAATTCACATTTATAAAATGCTTTTCACAGATATGATATCATTTGATCATCACAACTCTCGGACAGAATCTACACATTGTTTTCATATGAGGAAACTGAGGCAGAGAAGGACTAAGCATTTTGTCTGAGATGACATATCTGAGAAGTTGTGAACCTAAACCTTGCTTTGCTGTCTGGAGTTTTGGATTCCATCTTTCCTATGTTTTGGCCATAAAAATAAATCTCCTATTTCTAGTTTAGCAACTTTCTATCTTCTTCACTCTCTTAGTATCATTCACATGATCTCTGCTTCTGAGATGATGATAAAGAAGTTTCCTACAGAACACTATTCTTCTTGGATACTGGGTGTCATAATCCCACTTTCACCTTGAAAATGTACATTTTCTCCCAATTTTCATTCTGTCACCCCATGGCTCTGGGCCAGCTCAGGAAAAGACATATAAAAGCCTGAGAGAACATTCTCAGAGATAAGCCTAGTATCATTCTGCAACCTGGAGGTATGAACTATGACTTAAAGCAGGTTTCCCAGTGCCTGGGTGGCTCAGTGGGTCAAAGGCTCTGCCTTCAGCTCAGGTCATGATCTCAGGGTCCTGGGATCGAGGCCCGCATCGGGCTCTCTGCTCAGCGGGGAGCCTGCTTCCTCCTGTCTCACTGCCTGCCTCTCTGCCTACTTGTGATCTCTCTCTGTCAAATAAATAAATAAAATCTTAAAAAAACAAAACAAAACACAGGTTTTCATTCTTTTGAGTCCATTCCATGAACAGGGACTTCATTCCAGTTTGAAGTAACATGACCATCATCCCTAATGCTGTTAATGTAATTGGAATAAGCTGTAACAGTCATGACCAAGAGTTTTCTTCTCAAGAAATGTTTTCTTACAGGAGTGTCCATGTGCGAGGGACACTCTTTGCTAAGTGATTTTGTAGTCATCTTACTACTTCCAAAGCTTGAAAGAAAACAACTTAGTAAAGAAGAGTTACAGAGAAACTGGAATTACACCCTAGGATATAGTTCCCTGGACAAAGAGTGTGTAGAGGTTTTCCTGTCCTATTCTAGGCTTCTCCATCAACTAACTTGGGAAATTAGGCATGGAATCCAGTGACTTTTAGTTATATTTGTACACCCCAGATACTGTAAAGCATGACCCCAAGGTTTTGGTAGATGGCATAGGGGAGGAAAAATAACATTTCTTCCACCCTTCTAGATTCTTGGCTGTGACCTGCCCCCCCCCATAATAAACAAATTAATAGAAAAACAAGCAAAAGTTTAGTTACATGTATATCTCCAGAATACAAGTGAGAGTATGGGGTGCTTGGATGGCTCAGTTGGTTAAGCTTCCAACTCTTGATTTCTGCTCAGGTCATGATCTTAGGGTCCTAAGATTGAGCCCCATGTAGGCTCCATGCTCAGTGCAACCTGCTTTAGATTTCTCTCTCCCTCTCTGTCTGCCCCTCCCCTCGCTCTTCCTCTTTCTTTCTAGCTCTCTTTCTCTCAAATAAATAAGTAAATAAAATCTTAAAATAAAAAAAAGGTAACTTCTCAGTTTTTGGAACTTGTTCATCTCCAGTTCCTTAAAAATAACCAGCTCAAAATAATCAATCTGTCAAAGGGGCATGTTTGGGGGTGGCATATTCAATTCCCTTCATTGGTCATTAATGTATGTCTTAAGTTTTAATAATGTCTTCCCAGTGATTGCTTTACATGATTGCTTTGCTTGTTTACATGAAACTTATTCCAGAAAGGAATATTTCCAGGGGATTGCCGTCAAGTAGGAGAATCTCTATAGTCCATATCCTGGCAGCAATAAAAGGAGAGCACATTGTGTCAGCTGAGATCTCTGAGGTTAGATTTTCACTGGTTTGTTATTAAAGACTTTCAATGATTACCAACACATGCTTATCTGGCATTGCTTTTTAAATTAAGTCATTTTCTAGGAAAATGTTTGTCATTAAAAGCCTTGCAGGAATGTAGCATATACACTGACTTTGCTTGGGGCCTTTCCTCATTCCTTTCCGCAGGGATTTATACAGTACTGCCTGTGAGATTAGAAATGAGGCCCTTATGCCCCAAACCCAAGGACCTTGTTGGATAAATGAGAAAGAAGAAACAAAGTGTCCAGGATCCATCTCATTAGGCAAAGGAAATAAAGGAGTGCTTTAGGGATGCTTCTTTGGGTACACTAGTTTTGGGTTTTTTGTGTTTGTTTATTAAATCTTTATTTAAATTCTAGTTACTTAACATACAGTACAGTATTGGTTTCAGAAGTAGAATTCAGGGGCCCCTGGGTGGCTCAGTTGTTAAGCGCCTTTCTTCAGCTCAGGTCATGATCCCAGAGTCCCAGGCTCAAGCCCTGCTTCAAGCTCCCTGCTCAGCAGGAAGCCCGCTTCTCCCTCTCTCACTCCCCCTGCTTGTGTTCCCATTTTAGCTGTGTTTCTCTCTGTCAAATAAATAAAATCTTTTTTTGAAAAAAAGTGGAATTAGTGGAATTCAGTGATTCACCACTTAAATATAACACTCAGGGCTCATCACAAGTACCCTCTTTAATACCCATCACCCATCTGGCCCATCTCCCACCCATCTCTCTCCATCAACCCTCTGTTCTCTGTTGTTAAGAGTTTCTTATGATTTGCTGTCCTCTCTATTTTCTCCCCCCCCTTCCCATATGTTCATCTGTTCTGTTTCTTAAATTCCACATATGAGTAAAATCATGGTATTTGTCTTTCTCTGACTTATTTCACTAACTCCATCTATGTCATTGCAAATGGCAAGATTCCATTCTTTTTGATGGCTCAGTAGTATTCTACTATATATACACATATATGTATACAAACATACACATTATACACACACACACACACACACCCCTCCTCTTTATTCATTCATCAGTTGATAGACATTTAGGCTCTTTTTTTTTTTTTTAAGATTTTATTTATTTGACAGAGAGAAACACAGCCAGAGAGGGAACACAAGCAGGGGTAGTAAGAGAGAGAGAAGCAGGCCTCCCACCAAGCAGGGAGCCTGATGTGGGTGGGACTCGATCCCGGGTCTCCGGGATCATGACCTGAGCCGAAGGCAGTCGCTTAACCAACTGAGCCACCCAGGCGCCCCTGGGCTCTTTTTATCATTTGGCTATTGTTGATAATACTGCTATAAACATTGGGGTGCATGTACCCTTTCAAATCTGTGTTTTTGTATCCTTCAGATAAATGCCTAGTAGTGCGATAGTTGGATCGTAGAGTAGTTCTATTTTTAACTTTTTGAGGAACCTCCATACTTTTTTCCACAATGGCTGCACCACTTTGCATTCCCACAGCAGTGCAAGAAGTTTCCCCTTTCTCCACATCCTCGCCAATACATGTTGTTTCCTGTGTTGTTAATTTTAGTCATTCTGACAAATGTGAGGTGGTATCTCATCATGGCTTTGATTTGTATTTGCCTGATGCTGAGTGACATTGAGCATCTTTTCATGTGTCTGTTATCCATCTGGGTATATTCTTTGGAAAAGTGTTCGTGTTTTCTTCCCATTTATTAACTGGATTATTTGTTTTTTGGGTGTTGAATTTGATAAGTTCTTATAGATTTTGGATACTAACCCTTTATCAGATATGTCATTTGCAAATATCTTCTCCCATTCCACCTGCCTTTTAGTTTTGTTGATTGTTTCCTTTTTGGGCATACTAGTAAAAGAAAGTGTTTTTAAAGTGAAAGGTCTATAATACCCTCCAGTTCCATCCACATTTATGTAAATGGGTATTATGCTGAGCAGAATAAGCCAATCAGAGAAAGACAATTGTATGGTTTCACTCATATGTGGAATATCATAAACAGTGCAGAGGATCATGGGGGAAAGGAGGGAAAACTGAATAGGAAGTCATCATAGGGGAGAAAAACCATGAGAGGCTCTTAACACTAGGAGATTTAATTGATGGTTGCTGGAAGGGAAGTGAGGGGGGGTATGGGGTATTGGATGATGGACATTGAGGAGGGCGCGTGATGTGGTGAGTAGTGGGTATTACATGCAACTGATGAATTATTGAACACTACATAGAAATCTAATGATGTACTATATGTTGGCTAATTGAATCTAAATAAAAATAAATAAATAAAATGACCAAAAAAGGGAGGAAGAAGGTGAAAAGGTCTGTATGGAGCAATATTACCAGATATACTCACTTTGAGTCTTGCTTGGCACACCACTGCTTTCTGCATCACAGTGATCTCAGTCACTCTCACTAAATAGAGGGTAAATCACATTACATGAGGATGCTGTCCTATGTTGTGGGGGCTCCAGGATATAATTTTTTAGAATGTGTTAGCATTTCCACCCTTCCCTTGAAAGATCCTTGTAGCTTAAGAACAGGGTGAAGTATATGATCTGAGAAATTATGTAAATTCCCATGAGTACGTGATTAGTTCACTTAAATTCTAAAGTAGGTTTCTTCACAGAGTAAAAGCGTTTTGAATACTCCTAGACTACCCTTTCCTGCACAATGGGCCATGGATTCAAATATTTTGGAGCCCCATGTGCACAGAAGAGTCTGATAAAACTTTCACTTTGCATTTGCATTCTAGAATCTTATCTCTGCCTTAGACCCCAGCAGCCAGTTTAGGCAGTGGAAGGAGAAAGCTTAAGCTGTTTGTAAAAATATACCCTGTGATAGAAGGCAGTTGAAATGTTTCAGTTTTCTTTGTGTTAGAGGTCACCTCCAAAAAGGATCTCAGCATTACCTCCTGGTAGGAAGAATGCACATACACTAAATGCTTCTCTAAGTAAACATGCGTCCCAGTGGCCTTTTTCTTCTTCATGCTTAACACTGATTTATCACCATTGCAGCTGCTTAACATTTTGCAGGTCAGTGTTTCATTCCTTACCCCCTCCTTCTTTGCATTCCCTGTTTGAAAAAGAGCTCTGCACTGTATTTTAAATATTTTAGACTCGGCAGCAGTAAAAGTTTTCAGGCTATGGTTAATACCATCCCTGCTGGGAGAGGAAGATTTTAATGCAATGGTGACATCAAACTTCAAGAAAAAAGGAAAAGGAAGAAAAAAGATAGCCAGGCTATTTGTTTGTTAGACTTTCCGCAAAAACTGTCCATCAGAATGATTCCTATTTGTATATGGAAATTCCTGTTGCAGGGTCTGGGGAAAAAAAAAGAAAAGAAAAAAAAAGAAAGCTTAGGGCGTTTCTAGGAGAAAAAGAGATCATCTTTTCTAGTTAAAGAATAGAAGCATTTCAGTTACTCCAAGAAGGTTTATTTGGAAAACAAAAACTCTCAGAATAGTGTGTCTCTTATGGGGCTGTTATTAAGATTTCAAAACAGTGAGGGACACTGAAGAACCCATTTTAAGCCGTGATTGTCATCTAGTGGAGGGTCACTTTTAATGTAGGGTTGTTCTACTGAGGTCAAGGAAAAGAAAAGCTCCTTTGGCAGATACTAGCTAAGTCAGCCTGCAGTTCCCAAACCTCCTGCTGATAAATGCTGTGCTTTCCTGGACTCTTGAACAGTTTTTGTGAGTGGGAGATGAAGGAGGCAGGCTCGCCTGCACTTGGCCCATTTCCCCCATCGAGGCCAAGTTTTCACCTTCATTTTCTTTCTTGGTTCTTTGAAAGCAGAAAATTAAGAAAACGTTATGGCCGCCATACCTGGTGGGAAATCACTTGAGTTGAACTTGTCACCCTCTTAATCCACTTATGATGATAGAGTGCTGATTTGTGCATCTAATTACTGAAGCTTAATTATTGCTGCACTGAAATCAACATGCCACAATAAAATATGCACCACCTTCCCAGGAATGAGACGTGCCATTCTCCTTCTCCTCAGCATTAGTAGTGACCTTATTTACAGTCTTAATCGAAAGGGAGCTTTGTCAAAGTTTCAGAGTCGTCCCTTTCAGGCAGCTGAGCTCTTCAACTCATGCCTAAAACTAGGTTTATGAGGTTGTAGGTAATGAAGTTTGGCTTCACAAATGGAAATTACTAATTTATTAGTGTTCTTTGAGGTGGAAAATAGCCATGTAGATAAAGGAGAGCACATAGGTACATTCTACAAAGTCTTTAAAAAGCACTTTTGAAATGTTCCACACCATGGCTTACTAATAAATGTAAAAGCTGTATGCTGGAATTGGGGTGTACTCTTTTATCTCAGGGAACTGGCTTAAGACATAAAAGTAAAATACTCAGAATACACATGGTCTTCTCTTGTAAAGAAAGAGAAACTAAAGGGAAAAGGATGGGGACCTGAGGATTCAGTTTTATGATGGGTTATGTTTAAAATGCTTACTGCATGGTGTTGATAAGCAGTATGGTTCCCATTGACAAGACTCATTCTTAAATATTCTGATTCAGTAGGTCAGAGGTTTGGTCCCAGAATCTATGTTTTTAAATCCTAACAATCCCAGAATCTGTGTTTTTAAATCCTAACAATCTTATGGTTGTAGCTTATTTACTATATAACAGGCTGAAATTTTTATATGAATTAACTCTATTCCTTAAAATAGCCCCAGGAGATATCACTATCACTGTCTCCCTTTTATAAGCAATTAGATAATTTTTCCAAAATAGCACAGTGTGTGGCACAACTATAAATATACATATAAAAAAGTATTCAGTGATGACCTAGAAGAAGAAAATGGACATCATTGCTGATCGTATGGCAAAAATTCTGCTTCCATTTGCAGCTCCTTTCCAAAAGGCCCTGAGTATAGTGACTTCCTTTGAACACAGTAGTTCAGTTTTTCACAGACTGTTTTATTCAAGTTTAAGAAACTACGTGTTAGCTTTCATTGGCTTTTTGCTTGTATCACTTTTTTTGGAATGTGTAGTCTTGTTTATAAGAAGGCATTAATGATATGAAAGAATAAGCAACAGATCACTGAGTTTTCTTCTCCATTACTTGTCAGGGATCCATTTCCCTTTACATTTTTGCTTTGGCTTGTGTTGGTGTGTGTGTTGGGGGGAATGGGTGGGGGTGAAGTTGTACTGGCAGGTGGTTCAAAAAGATTCAAGCAGCTCCTTGGGTTTACGGGGGTTTAATAGAAATAATGGAGTAAGGAAGGAGAATGTGATTCATTTTTAAAAGAGCACCTAAAGGAGAGAAAGTGACTAAATCAGATTGTTAACGTCATGGACCAAATACTTGGGGAGACTGGGACCAAGATTGGACAGAGCTGTCTTGATTTTCTAATAAGTATCTTATAATTTTCCAGTGATGGCAGGATTTGGGTGTGTGGAGGCTGAAGGTAAAGCCATACTGTTATAGTGCATTATTTCAGGATGACTTCAATCAAGCAAAATCGAGTTTATGACACATCCTGCTTGGTGGTGACTCCGACTTAACAGAAAAGGAAGAAACTTTTCACTATAGGATTTCCATTTCTCAGTGAATTTATCTTGCTGTATAATCTATTATGTTGGTTGTCAGCTGCTACATGGGTGTCTCGCATGAGTGTCTTTCTTAACTAATAAGACTGAAAGCTTACAAAAGAACAGGGAACGCTAACTTTTGCTATTCCATATGCTGTTTGATACCTGGAAAAACCTGGGCATCAAGAATTAAACTGAATTGAATTGGATATATTAAACCAACTTATTCTTTGTCTTTGATACAAAAGGTGATGTGTCTAATTCTATGTTATTCAATTTAAGGTTTCATTGCTTTTCATTTTATTGTGAAAGGTAAAACTTGATATTATCTTCCTATATACATATACTTTCGCAAAAGGAAGTCTTCTCAGCTATACTTTACAATCATGACATTGTACCTTTGTCAAATGTTTTAGTATCTAAAAATAATAAGTAGTCTTCTTGGAATGAATTTCTCATTAAAATGAAGAAATAAAAACCTAAGGCTGTTTGGAACACAAGAAATTTGCATCCTAATTCTTTTCATGGAGAAAAGAATCCCCAATTCCATGAAGTGCTATTGATACTTTGTAATCTAATGCCTACTAGTTGAAGAAAACATGGACACAAGACCATACTTAAAGTCAGAAGAAAAAAAAAATTACCTCTCTCTGTAACACATTTGCCAATATCCCAAAGAAATAAACAATCCATAAATAGTTCAGCATGATTACATGTTTACAAAGCACAGCAGATATATTCTAACATTTTCCCACCTGGAAATACTGAGCTTAAGCATCCTCGGCAATCTAGAAACAACACTGTATTCTTCCCAATGTGTCATGTCACCTTTATAGCAGTCACGTATTTACAGGAATGGGACTGGGTGGTGGTGGTAATTGTAAAGGTTCTGGTGTAGAAATTGCAGATGGAGAGCTGGGCTCTGTGGAGGAGCGGAAAGGAGCCTGGCGAAAAGGCTGTCATATTTGCTCAGAAGAACCGCCAAATCAGAAAGCAGAGGAGATTTCATTGGAGGAGCGTCTTCAAGAGCAACTAATCCTGTCATACTGAAAGAAAATTGTAAATGTTCTGTCCAGAAATTGTCCGCCCATTGCAGCTAATCGAACACACACGCAGGAACACAGACACGGTCTTCTGCTATACCAAAGGCACCTGGGCGCATAGACCGTTCCAGTGAGCGGGGGACCGAGCGCGCGCGCACACACACACGCACAAACAGACACACGCAGACATACACACTCGGGCGCGCGCGGTCATACACATGCGCGCGCGCGCACACACACACACACATACACACAGACACTCGCCAGCCTGCGGGTTGGCTAAGAGCCTTGAAACGGCAGATCCCACTAAGACATCGACAGAGGCACTGAAGTAGGTGTCGCCCCCCCTACACTAATTACTACTTCCCCAAGCACTTTGGTGAAGAAATGAATCCCGCCCAGCTCGCGGGTGCATCCAGGTCTTGGTTCTGTTATGCTCTCCAGACTCGCCTTCTTCGCGAAAGCCAGGTTTGAAAGTCGTTTCTGCCTTTCCTTTGGTGGTTTGGTGTGGAGGGCGTGAGCAACGTCAGTTTAAGTCCAGCCTAAACCGCGAAGGGGTTCCAGACTCGCCAAGTGACCGGGACCGGTGTGGGGTCCGCGACTCTGCCCGCGCGCTACGCGCCAGAGCCCCGCAGCTCTCATCCGAGCCTTTGGGTTTTCTCTCACCCCGCCTCCCCGCCCCACCCCTCCGGGTGTCGCGACACCAACTAATCTTTGCCTTTTCTCTTGCAAGATCAAGGGAGAAAAGGAGCCGGCGGCTGGCTTCGGACTCTGAGCGGTGCGCATCTTGTTCCTGGGCGAGTCAGCCCCGAACCTGCGAAGGGCTCCTCGCTCCTGCCAGCCTTCCAGCAAGGAAATCGCAGTCCCGGAGGCAGTTGGAGGTACACCCGCGGCAGGTAAGGGGCCGTGCAGCCTAGCTCTCAGTTCTCCCGCGCCAGCGACCCTGGTACGACAGGGTCCCTCCCAATCCCCAGAACCCGGCGTGGAGGGGTAGAGGACTGGGAAATTGGGCGATAGTCCTCCACAAGTGCAGATTCTCAGAGGGAAACTTTGACTCTTGTGGTGTGGAGGGCTAAAGGCAAGTGATGGCGGGTTTGGAAGGAGGGGGCAAACGAGGCAAAGCGCGAATCTGGGCCGGGATTCCGCGGGTCACTGAGTCTGGCGGAATGTGGCGAAGGGAGCCTGCGAGCCGCGCCTGCGGGGCACCACTCCTTTTCGAGCCCGCTAGCCCCAGCCCCAAGACGCTGTCATGGAAGAGACAAGGAGAGCTTTGCCCTTTCCTGTCCCTCACGCTCCTTCCTGCTGGGGGGTCTGGCTACGTCTCCCGGGCGTTTGGGGTGGAGGCCCGGCTCGCCCCGGCTCCGCACAGTCCCCTGGCTCCACCTTCCGAGCAGCCCCTTGGGTGCCGGCTTGGATCGCTGGAGGGAGGCTTGGTGCTGCGGTCCAAGGACCTCGGTCAAAGAATGGCGGGGCGGGGCAGGGGGAGATGTTATAAGAATGAGGAAAAGATCCCGGGACTGAAGAAGGAGGAAGCCTCCTGCAACCCCATCCCACTTCCATCCGGCACACCAAGTCGGCAATCCGCCTAGGCTTGGGGACAGTGTCGCAGCCCGATGCCCCTGAGATCCGGGATCATGCCAGGGTTTTCCTGACCCTCACCTCACCATGGGGTTGCAGTTAGGGGCCGCTGCACCCACAGTGCATCTCGTCGTCCTCACCTGCGGACTTGGGTGACCCCTGCTAACTTGTAGCTGGCAGAACCCATGAGGTACAGTCCAAGCCCTTGCAGGGTGGATCCAGCGGAAATACTACCTGTGCTCTCTGTGCTATGCCCCTGGGAGGAGGGGGTTCCCCAGGAGAGTCAAAAGGGAAGTTTCCCCTGAATTATTGACCCAGAAAGCATACACACCCACTGCCTCAGTTCCCTTCCAGCGTCCCCATCCCTTTCTCTGCCCTCCTTCCCATCGCTATCTTCGAGGCTGCTTTGAGCCACAAAATTGTGCATGCCTGGGTGCATGGAGCCACCAGCCCTAGGTGAGGAGACCAAGGCTATTGCTTGTATGGAAATATCTGTGATAGTCAGTTGATATAGAGAAGCAGAAGGAGAGCAGAGAAATAGAGGTAAATGCCTAAGGCAAGCAGAGCTGCCTTCTGATAGCTCACCCAAGCTGCCCTGCCATGTCCTTAATGTCAGTTCACCACCATGGTATGTCTGTCGCCTCAGTCCAGGAGGGTTCCCAGTCTCCCTTACCAGGCTGACCAGGTCTGCAAGCCCAGCAGAGCCACCCCTCCCAGTCCTTGAGCTTTGGAATCCCCCACACTGACTTTCTATTTCCCTTTCCTCTCTCTCTCTCTGGTTTGTTTTTGCATTTCTTGCTCTTTTTCCTGGCGCTGGGTGGCAGTGGATACGTAGCAGCCAGCTTGTGTGGTTTGTCCATCCCGTAGTCCACACAGCTAGCAACACAAACACACGCCCCCACACTCCACCCCACACCGGCCTGCGCTCTGGCACGCTGCCTCTGCTCCACAGTGGGGGCAACCTGCAGCCGTGGCCACCCACCACCACAGCCATGCAGAGGGCTGGTCTGGAGGAGAGGGGGGCCATCCAGACTGGAGAGTGGAACCATCGGGCGATAGGAATGGCCTGGGAAAAACTCAAATTTGGGGGGCCGGGTGGAGTGAGGGTGAGGAGTCTCTGGAGAAAAAAGGCCAGGGAGTTCTGGCTCTTGCTGTGTGTGCTCAGCATTAAGGGACCAGAGGCTGGGGCCCCAGGCCTCTGCCTTGGGCATCCCTCAAGGCAGGACCCCAGCCACAGTGGGCAGCCTCTGTCCTGCCAGCCCCGAGAAGTCCAAATGGTCAGATCCTGGGGTAACCAGCACCTTACTTCACTCCAGGCTCTTCTGGCTTACTGGGTTTAAGAGGACTCTTAAAGTGAGGCAGCTTGTAAACTCCTGATGCTCAACCCGGAATCCTGTGGCAAAGGCCATGCATTCTATACTGTGGGCAATCTGTATGTGTGTATACATTGTATAGGAAAGATTTTGGCAGGGGGATTACATTTTCACTGATAAGCAAATAATGATGACGATACACTTTAGAAGCTACAATTAGGCATGTGTGCATGTCATATTTGGGTGGTAATAATAAGGTACTGATAATCATAGAAGTAAACCGGTTGGTTTGGCCAGAAGACAATTTCACATTGGGAACTACATTGGGTTACAATTTTAGAAAGTGGACTTTTGAGACTTGTCACATGGACGGAAGAATTTTGGGCTAGAAATGTCGCAGCTTTGTGGGATTTGGCACCTCAGAAGTAGTAGGTTAATGCCAGGTGGATTTTTATTACTGTTATTAGTAATGTGTTCCAGTTGAAGCAGTCCACAGATAAGCAAGTTCTTTTGATTCTATATTTTTTACTAGGCTAACCAATTAGGTCAATTGAAGCTGGAAAATAGAGGTGTGGAAATTCCCATAAAAGGTGTAGAAATTCCAGCCAAGTCAGTTTACTGTTTTAAAACTCTGTGAATGAAGTGGGGTGGGAGTGAGGGAGAGTCCTGGGGCCCAAAATTCCTGACAGATGCTTGGTCTTCATACAAAAAGAAGAGGCATATTTGTTTATGTAAGTTTGCCTGAGGGTGTCTTGAGAGGGACTGGAGTGACAAAATAGGTGGATTTGAATATCCCTGCCATAGTTCAAGTTCAAGGGAGCCCAAAGAAAACATTTGCAGCTCTCAACTTCAGGGGCAGATTTGGACGGGACCAGTAGTCAGATGTAGATAAAAGTTCCTTTGGGATGAGTCTTCACATTCTCTCCGTTCGGTTCGGTGGGGGAGGGGAGAGGCAGAGAGAGAAACTGTCTTCACTTTTACAAACCACATTACTCCCAGTGTGACCCTTTCCCCTTCTTTACCCAGATAATTCCAATATCAGGCACTTGGATGTACCTTCTAGTGGCATTTTCCAATTTCAGTCCAGGGCAGCCATCCCCCAGGGCCAAGGGCTCAGGAGGGAGAGGCAGCCTCTGAGGTCTGAGGAAGACAGTAGTCCCCAGCCTGCTGGCTGGCACAGAAGGCAGAAACGGCGTGGAACCCATTTCAATGCAGGAGGACAGGAAGGCTGATTAGGAGGCACTTGTCTCTCCTGTCCATAGTAGTGACCAAAGTTAGGGCAGGTGCAAAAGAGGAAGAAGAGGGGGCAGTAAAATGAGAAGAAATGAAGAGAAACTAGTGGAGGAATCTCTGAGGGCAAGAATGTGTGGGTGTGCCATTAACAGACCCCCTAAGTGCTTGGCTCAAGCTCCATCACTGATGTCAGTCTTTGTGGTGTGCCTGTGACTGCCTATCAGTGTTTATCTCAACATGGCCACTCACATCACACTCCACTCATGATCTTATCTTCATCTTTCTTCACTTCCCTCAGTAGGTTCTAGAGACTGACAACATTTTGTCATGCATTTCTCTTGAAGGACTGGTTTTCTTCATTTAAACTTACTTTTGAGTTGGTTGGACATTTTATGGTATGAATTCTGTGTCATTTTCCTCAGACTCCTATATATCAAACACTGTCAGTATCCTCCTTGTGACTATTAATACCTGTCTTTCATTTCCTGTCACCTGTCTGCACGTCATCTACCTTCAGTTCGTTGAGCAAGGCGTTGGGACTGCTTTTGTTACAGGGCATCATAGCCAGTGTCCTGATTGCATACCCCAAAGCTCAGCTGAGTCACGTGGTCATGGTGATGGTGGTGTGTGTTGCTTCTGTGGGACAAATGAAACAGGTTGTTTTTTCCTTGGAAATGAATTTTCATAGAGTGTGCTCTAAGTCTCTGGCACTGTCCTAAGCACCTTTCATGTATTATATCATCCGTTCTGTTAGTGCTTTTATCCTCACTGTTTAAGATAGTGTCTGGCACATCCGAGGAGCTTATTAAATATTTGTTGAATGAATGAATAGATGAATCAATTCTCATTGTGTCATTGTAACAGTTGTGTGAAGTAGATGTCAGTTTCCCCATTTTGCGGCATTCGGCATTCGGAGGGAGGGATCAGGTAATGGCCCAAGATCGCACAGCTGTTTAGTTGCAGCCTCTAGAGGCAAACACAAGCCTGTTGGACTTCAGTCTTTGTCTTATGCTGTGCTAATTGACTCTCTGAATAGTGGCTGCATTCATTTTCCCTCTCTTTGGGGAAGTCAAAACTCTGGTGTTCAGAGTTCAGCATTGTTCTCCCCATCCTTTTAATTCAGCTCTACATATGCTTGTTGGATCCCCTAAACCCTAAGTAAGGCAGATTCTGTGCCAACTAGATTCTTAGTTGGCACAACATGCTTGTTCTGATTAATCAGTGAATGCCTCTGGCAGAGGAAAACAAGGGCACCAAAATTACCTAATATTTTGGCAGATATTCTTTCCACCTTTTGCTATACGAAGATTTCCTTTGTCTGGTGCACAGGGTGAAAGAGAGTGTTGATATCTTTTAGATTAACTCAGGATATGGGCTGAAGTGGGTAAAGAGGCTTTTCTAGCAGAGGCACATCACCAAGAGCTGCCTACAAACACACATCTCCCAACTTCAAGTATAGTGGTCTCTTCATTTTGCCATGCTGAATGAGTTCCTCTTAATTTATTAAGATTGCTTGTGCTTACAGTTCTGAGTTTCAGTGGCAACTTCTAATTTTAGTTAGAATTTACTATCTCCCTTTCTTTTGAGAGGCGTGATGTGACTTCGTGAAACAGCTATTAGCAAAGGGCGAGTGAGGTAGTTTCTGGCTGGTTTGCCTCCTTCCACACTTCATATATTCTTGTCTTTATTTTGCTTCCTTTTTTCCCCCTCATGTTCAAGCTCCTTCTTTTATACTGTGACCTAAATATACAATCATCTTAGCTGGTGCTGTTACCATGGTAATGCTTCATGGTAGATAAGGGTACATACTAAAAAATCAGTTTCTTTCATTAGCCATGGAATTCCTTCTCTTCCTCTCTCCCAAATCCTGGCTTTCATGAAACGATGCCCTCTGGTGTTCAGTAACAGGAAGCACATTACTTTGGAGAGGGCGAAAGCATCATTTTTTAAAACTTTGAGAAAATTCCAATTCTAATTTTAATCTGAAATAGAAAAAGGCAAGAAAGACCTGTAATTAGTATATTTTTTAAGCAGAGAGATTGGTAGAAGAAGTTCATCGCCTATATGTAGAGAGTGCCATTTGCTGTTAGAATTCTAGAAAGTTATGGGAAAGCTGGGATATTTATACCCTTATCTGTTTAAAATTGCTGTGGAAATATTTCTGTGGTAGACAAAGAGATTCCATTCTGGTGTTTCTAGAAGAAGAATCTAGGAATCTTCTGTATTTTTAAAATTTTTAAAAGTTCAAAATGGAAGTCTTTTATCTTCAGAATATTTTTATTAGTAGATAAGATATATATATATCTTATAGGATATATATCATATATAATTTTTACTTGTTTTGATATATGAGAAACTTGGAAGTTTTACTCTACATTGTAATGCTAATCTACACATTATTATTAATCACAAATTATATGATGTTGGAAGAAGTGAGGCTGATATGCTATAAGTGTGTCTTATTTTTTGCTCATTCAAACCGAGGTGTCCCCTAGTCCAACTTCTCTCTGAAACTTGCCTTCCTCTCTTCTCCCTCCACATAACTTTTCCAGACCTTTAATGTCTCTCACATGAACCGTCACCAGAGCTTTGCATTTCTAACTGGTCTCCCACCTCCAGTCTTTCCCTAGTACAATCTATGCCTCACGCTGCCAGCATGACCTTTCTAAAATGCAAATCTGAACATGTCATCCTCTTGTTAAAAATTCTTCACTGTTTCTCAACTGTCTAGGATAAACTCTAAAATCAAACCCACATGAGCTCTTCTTCCGTAACAGACCAAAGCCTTTTTGCCATGCTGTATCTCTTTCTGCCATTTTTACCTTCCCCCACTGTGCATGGAGATAAGACACATAAATAGCAGGAAATGACTGGCACAGAGTAAATGCTAAATAAGTATTGACCAACATATTTGTCTCTCTATTCTCTTCCTCTGCTTCCTTCTTTTTTCCCCTCCTCCTCTTTATCTAGTGTTTCTTAAAGATTTTATTTATTTTTGAGAGAGAATGAGCATGAGTGGCAGAGAGAGAGAGGGAGAAAGAGGCTCTCCACTGAGCAAGGAGCCCGAAGCAGGACTCTCTCCCAGGTTGACCTGATCAGAAGGTAGACACTTAACCAACTGAACCACCCAGGAGCCCTCTTTATCTAATTTATTAGTAGTATAGCAAACAGTGATAAACATCACATGCACATTAGCCATCACCCAAACTAATAACAATAACTAAGAGAAGCAATGATGTGGCAGGTACTTTCCTGAATATTTTATACTCTGTATCTCATTTATTCTTCCACAGTCAAGCATAATGCATTCTAGTTACTCAGTGTCCATTTGTTATTTTGATATGCATAGTTGATATAATGTGACACTTTTGGCACTTGACAATTATATAGTGAAGTGCTTGAAAAGGTGAAAACATGGGTTTTTCATTTTAAAGAGTTCTTTGGGGTTAGCTGAATTATTTTCTTGGGTAGTAAACTGAACTATTGACAGAAGGGTTAGCCTGCAGAAGTATTCTATGACTTGGGTGATTTTACCCGGTGCTGGTAGCAGAGTGCCAACTAGAGCTTGCTAGGGAGGTCCAGGAAGTCTGAAATGAGAACAGAGGCCATCATTTTTTTATATATGTATGTTTTCAAATGCATAAGAAATACGGAGCTTCATTTTTTTCCTGATGTTTTCCACAGATAATGTGGACCTTGTCAGTATGCCTAGTCTCCCATTCTATTTTATTGTGTCAAGGGAGTGATCAGCATCTCCACGGGCTACACATAAGTAGAGGCTGGCAAGCCCACAGAGAATGTGCAACAGTACTAACAGAATGGAAGATGTGGATTTTTTTAAGGTCAGTGAAAATAAATAGGAAAGAGTGTGGTAGCAGAGCACTATTTTGAAGGGATCTGGTATCTACTAGGTTCGTAAAAGCAGTACTGCTCTTTCCTGAGCCCTCCACACCCTTGAGTGTTGATCTCATGGCAGAACTGGACCCATTTTGCCAGCAGTCAGTATTCAGAGGCATTGGGTATAGTGCTTTGAATCACCAGATTCTGAATTAGTTAAACCACTACTGTCTTCTAAAAAGGCTTTTAAACGATTCATTCACGGGTTATGTGATTGTAATACTCTGTCTTTAAAAGATTTTAAAGCAGCAGATTTTGTCATCAGACCCAGGAATCTATTCTTTAGCATTTCAGGTGATATTGAAGTGAGTAATCACAATGCCCCATTTTAAGTAATACCATTTGGAAGAATTGGCATCTAAAGGGCATTGAAGAGGAACAAAGGTAGGACACTCTACCTGATGTCACCACCCTGACCTCATACGAGTTTTTCACCTTGTGTGGGCCATTGAGGCGGGGAAAGTTGTGGCCAGAGACCAATTTTCTGGTGTGAGTGATAAAGAGCTACTCGAGAGGGCAGCCAGAGGGACGGATGCTTCCCTTCCATTTCATACCGTCCCTGTACCTGCTTATTTACAGGGGCACAGTCCCCAACTGTATATCTTACGTTCTTATGTTAAGTCAGCTCTGGCCATTTAAGATGTAGGTAACTTGATTGCTTTTCTATGCTTTGCTTCACTCCTTCTCCATAATTCCTCTCACCCTCCCTATACCTTCCTGCGGAAGACTTCTTCATGCATCCAAAGCTCCTCTGTGCTCTCTCCTGTCAGGTGTTCTAACAAAGTTTCCATTACTAATCCAGCTGGACCAAGCGCCTGGCCTTCATCCTGTTCCTCTGCTGCAGCCCTAGTGGAGGTGTTAGAGGGAGGGAATATTCCTTAACGTTAATGGGCATACAATTCATTGTCACTGGTGAGAAATGTTGGTGAACTGACATGATCCTCAGTAACAGATGATTGATATATATACTATGTCCCCTAGCAGTAGAAAAGTTATAATGATTTTTCCTGATGTCATTGCTTGCCCTTGGTCATGAAGATGATTCCCCCACTTTAATAAAGCAGAGTAGCTTTCCCGTACCTCCCCAACTATGCCAATAAAAACAAGATGGAATAATACAAGAAGACAAACCTGTTATTTCTTAATTAGTTAACCGAAGGTCTCTTTAGGCAAACGGTGAGATAGGGAGCTAAAGAATTAGCTGAAGATTAATTTTCCCCATGCTTTATAAAAGCTAAGCATGGAATAATTGGGTAGCGAGAAGAACTTATATTTCACAGTTTCATATTGTTGAACATGATGAAGATTTTGTCATAACTTGTGCCTTCCTTGGCATTGCTATAGAAAAAAAGAGGCTTCTACCATATAACCAGCATAAAAATGGGAGATGATAGGAAAACTCTACTTGACTGTGTTCTTTAGAGAGCATCAGGACACTTGGTTTCATCTTAGGGAGAAGATAAAGTGCAGCCCCAGGGCCAGTGTTTCCCAGATCAGCCCACTATTTTCTTGCTTCATTCTCAAAATTACTTTTCTATCAGATTGTATCAGTGGAGTGGGCAGTTATGTCCTCACATGGAAGTCTGAATATTACAAACTGTTTTTTCTCCCTTTGTACTGGGTGCTCAGAGTACTGAAGGCTGGGAGAGTGGTGAATGAGGTTGGTTTAATTTCTGTTGTCTTGGCCAATGGATGTCACTCAAAGGTAAACAAGGACTCACACTTTTGCTTTTATTTTAAAGGGACCATGACTGGATATTTCTACATTAAGGAAAATTTCAAATTTTGGATAAGGTACTCTCTTGTGATGTTTAGAATGACAACAAAAACAAGGAAACAGCAGCGGCTCTTTCTTAGGTACAGACCAGGTTTTAGGACCTGTGTCATTTCTTTACATATATTATTCCTATACTTCATGCAATTCCTGTGTGGTAGATATTTGTTGTGGTTTTTTTTTTTTCTTTGTAAGTCTAGAAATTGGAGCTCTCTGACATGAAAGAGTTTGTTCTAGGTCTGAGAGTGAGTTCATTGCTTCAGGCATCAGTTACCCATGTAATGTTAAAGATCGGTTTAAAAATTTTTGTTTTGCTTTACTATACTATGAGCAGTTTTTTTTTTTAATGAATAGCTCATTATATCATTTGGCATTTAATTCCAATAAGGCAAGGAAAAGGGGAAAGAGAAGAAAAAGAGTCAGTGTTTAGAAAAAGGAATCATGAAAATCGAGTTTATGTTCAAGGAATTGGTCCCAGGTGAGATTTAGAATGTGTCGTGGCTCCTTACCTCTCAGCTTAGTTTAATTCTAGGATTCCTATTTAAAGATGCTTGCTCCTTTCTAGTTCCCAGGGAACTCTTTCCAGGCACAGTGAGGGAAAGAGTCTCAGCAAGGCTTCCAAGTATGGGATTTCTAAGGCAGAAAATATGATTTCTTGAATATTTATAAAGCATATGTATGTTGGAAATTTTCTGTTGCCCATAAAAACACTATGTACTAGTGAAATATTATTTGGTCTCCTTTTATTTCATATTATTCTATCTGTTCCCTCCCTCTGCAAAGCTATGGCTATTACTTAACATTAACCTCTGCATTGCAGATATAAAACAAAAGGCCAAAGAAACTAATTATTCTGAGGGATAAACCATCAGTGGATTAATTCTGTTTTTGTTTACATGTCCACTGTCAACTCTAACCATTTGTTTGTATGTTCCAAATCTCCAGAGAATCATTAGTGTCTACTGGTAAATGATAAAACCAGCTAATTTTTTACAATTAAATTGAAATTTCACAGTCTTACGTTTCAATATCAGTCAATATTTTTACACACTGACTCTTTTAATCAAGGATTATCTTTCACAAGGGAGCTACAACATGGCCCTAATTAATTAAAGTGATAATTGCTCCTCTCCCTTGCAGTTTGTTAGTTACATAACACATCTTTCAAGAAATTCACATCCTTAGCGTTGCTCTTTAAAATTCCTTCATTTATAAGGAGATGCCTTGCTGCTTCTACCTCTGTAAGAATTTACTGAAAATTCAGGTTTTCAAGCAGGCATACAGAAAAGAGGTCATATTTGTATTTCAACAAGTTTTCATATTCTAAATAAATAAATAAATAAAATCGAACCTTTCTATCATTGAAGCATTCTGATTAAATCCCAGGGGTCATTCTCATGGAAGAAGAACATAGTCAGGTATCTCCTCTTTGATGTTCACTAGCTCATTTTAGTTTCTCTACCACAATGCAAGTTCCCATGGCCCATTCCTCTTGGATTTTTTCTTCTGTTTCTCAATTTTCAGTTACTTAATTGCTCCTGAGCTCCTGCCTCTCTGCAGCTTTTTCAGTGCCTACGGTTTGTTGTATTTATTTTTCCCCTTGGTTTAGTCCCATTATTTTAGTAGATATTGAATCTAGAGAGTCAGCTATAATTGGCAGCCTGCTCCCTTCTCCTGCAATAGATATTGCTCCAATTTCTGTATTTTGGCACCCTTGGTGGGAGACGCATTTTCAGAAATAATTGATGGTGACTGTAAATCCGTTAGTTCATCTCCCTAAGACTTAGGAATTGCAGATCATTGAAATCACTGCATCGTATATTGGTCAGATATTCTAAAGGTCATTATCCCTGTTTGCCTCTTTTAATTAAATTAGTGTGACTTACTCATTCCCCTTGCAGCAACTATTTGGCTACGTTTTAGAATCCATTTTTTTCTCTCAAACTCCCATGTGCTCTTACTCTACATTTCCAATATAATTGAAAACGGAAGAGTTTTAATAGTTCAGTTATCTAAAATTCAAAGTACTATTTTTTTTAATTGCTCTGTATAATTATTGAAAGACAACTTTTCTTGGGACACCTGGGTGGCACAGTTAGTTAAGCACCTTACTTTAAGTTCAGGTCTTGATCTGTGTCCTGAGATTGAGCCCAGCATTGGGCTCCACACTTGACGAGGAGTCTGCTTGAGTTTCTTTCTCTCTTTCCTCCCTGTTCCTTTGGCTTATGTTCTCTCGATCTCGAAAATAAATAAATCTTTAAACCAAAAAAAAGATAACTTTCTTGCTGCACTAGTTTCCTGTTTTTTTTAAATAAACTTTATTTTTTAGAACAGTGTTAGGTTAATAGCAAAGTACAGACCCTTCCCATAAACTCCCTGCTTCTATACACTGCCCCACTATCAAAATCCCCCAGAAGAGTGGTATGTTTGTTAGAGTGAAGAGTCTCCATTAACACATCATAATCATCCAAGGTCCATAGCTTTACGTCAGGGTTCTCCCTTGGTGTTGTACATTCTATGGGTTTTGACAAATATATAATAGCGTGTATTTACCATTCTAGTGTCACAAAGAGTAGTTTCATTGCCCTAAAAACCTTCTGTGGACTCCCATTTATCCCTCCCTCCCTCCTAACCTCTGGATCCTTTTATTGTCTGCATAGCCTTGCTTCTTCCAGAATGTCATGTATTTGGAATCACACAGCACATAGTTTTCAGAATGGCTTCTTTCACTTACTAATGTGTATTTAAGGTTCCTCCATGTCTTTTCATGGCTTGATATAGTTCATTGGTTTTTAGTGCTGAATAATATTCAGTTGTATTTCTTTGGTATTCTCATTAAGTCAGCAAATGTTTTTTCTTACTTCTTGAAGATACCTTTTAGCTATGCATTAGGGAAATTTTTTTTTTCACTTTGTCGTGTGTATTATTCTTGTGTTGGATTTTCTGTAATCTTACAGTTATATGTTCTTAAATTCTGGAGCTTTCCAATAATAGCCACAGCAGAACTCATGTTCTGAATATTTTAATTCTCTCTCTTTTCCCCCTTTAACCCACCCTACTCCTATTTCAACAGTTAGTGAGAAAAGAACGTTGTTACTTGGCATCTTGTGGTTCTTATTGAACTATTTTTGTTTTTCCTATATTATCTTTTTCACAAAGTTTTTGTTTTGTTTTATTAATTCAGGCAATAAAAGTCTTTCACTCTTCTCTTGAAAAACTTAAGTGGTTTGTTTATCCAGTTTTGGTGATTCTTCTACTCCATTGAGTCTGCATAAACAAGAAGAGGTAAGAAAGGACACCATAGAGCTGTTGTTTTCCATTTCTCCTTCCCATTTGACCCTCCAAGCTTCTGCAGCCAGTGTTCATGATGAAGTGAGGTAAAAGCCAAAAGTTTACCCAAGATACTTCTACAGACCCCTGAATGGAGCTCTCTAAATCTTAATTTGTTTTACCAATAGCAGACTGACCATTCTTGTTTCTGTGTTTGGGAAGTAAAGTCCTAAGAGGTGGTTTCATACTCCTTTGGGTTGTGCCCTTTCCTCTGTTCTCTGCCTTCAGGAAAAGTGATGCTATTTGATAACATTGATGTAGTCAGTCCAGCTGTTCTGACGTGGCCTTTGACCTGGGCACCTAATTAATAGCACCCACTTTTTTTTAACTTGACTTTTAATAGCTTTGCTTGCCTTATATTCAATTCCTTTACACAACGAATTGTCATTGATATTCTCTGGTTTCATTAGAAGAAACCTGCTTCGTATGGGCAAGATTTGTATTTTCTTTTTAAATTCTTCTTTTCAGCATCAAATCTTGTGTCCAGCTCTATTATTGTTATATAACAGAGCTCAAAAATATTTTTTAACTATAATTTTGTGCCACTAGTCTCTTGATCGTCTGAAGTTTCTTATTATCCTAACTTGCTTTTTCTGTTATTTTTATAATAGCAAGTCATCATTTTCTGAAAAAACTCAAAGAATCTCTCTTTCTAGGTAAAATAAAAATTTTCTTTCAGAGGAAATCTTCCTTTCTGGCACATTTTCCCATTTTTAAAACCAATGCTTCACCTAAACCTGAGAAAAGTCTTATATGGGCTACCTTTGTAGGTACATGGTAGTGGTATTGCTTTATTTAAGCCAAATCTAATTAATATCTAGGACATGAACTTTTGAAGGGACACAGCATGTTCGCTTTTATGTGGAACCTATGTTGAAACAAATTTTAGCTAGTACAGATCACATTTGATTTCAATAGACCACTTTTCCCCTATACTGGGTTGGATTTACAGTACCATTGATTCTTTTTGTTTGACTCCATCTACAGGATATATGACCAAAGATAGAGAACAATTTATATCATGAGACTAAGTATATGCATAGAATTGGAGGATTCATTTATTTGTTCTTTTATTCATTCACTCAAAAGATATTTGCTAAACACTTAACTTTGTATACATCACTATGCTTGTGCCCCCACTTTTCTTTCCTAGCTGACCTCTCTCTGTCATCACATACTTGAGTCTCACTCGTGAAAGGGGGTGTGGTCCACATATGCCTGTGTTCACCCTCTTTCAGACTAAGTATTCCCTCTCAACACTGCCACCGTCTCGACAGCCAAGCAGCCCTGTGCTCCCATGCTGCAGGCGTCTTCTACAGGCCTTCACCACCTCCTTGAGAGCATAAAAAGAAAAGGCTTTGAGGGCTTTCCCTGACTTGAGGCTCCAGTGTCTCTCAAAGGGTGTTTTCACTCTCAGTTTCTACATTTAGAGTAGAGGTTAAGATGACCTTGGAGACAGTTGCATCATTGTCAGTTTCCCTCTAGTTCCTTCAACTTCATATTCAAGAGTTTAGTGAAGTGTTCGACCTCATCTGGTTTGGCACCTTTATTTTACAGTTAAAGAGACTGTGACCAAGAAGTACTAGTGAGTTGTCATGTGAGAGACAATAATTTTAAGGTGATAGTGCCAGGATTTGGCACCCAAACATCCTGACACCCAGCGCTTGTGACTTCCATTCCTTCACCATGACTACCCCTATGGAATGTTGCACATGAGTATTTTTAATCTTAGAGTTTATCCTTCTAATCTTTCTAAGAACGATTTAAGCTCCAAACAAAAGAAAACAAAAAGACTAGCATAACCCTTGTGATTCTTCCTCATTTGTGTGGGACTTCTTTCTCCACCTTCCATTTTCTGTTTCCTTGATGATTTCCAAAGGGGTTCCTCAATTAGTGGTAAGATTTTGTTGGAAAGGCTGAGGTTCAAACATGAGTGATCATCAGAGCTTTAATGGTAGATATGGTGCCAGCCTATTGGAACATGAACCGACCATTGTGTCATTCTTCTGGGTCCCTGCTGAGAATCAACGCTGGTTCACTAGTCTACTCCAATCCTCAGAGTAGCTGATTTCCTGCTTTCTGGACATTTTGGAGATCTCATCTATGCATTTTTGCTGCTGAGTCACATGTAAACAATTGGAGCTTTCATTTATCTTTGCAGTATCTATTTGGACTAATATTTTTTAATAATGTTGATGCTTATAAAGAGATATCAACTCAGCCTTTTAACTTTGCATAGTAAATAATAATTGAAAACAAATTGCACAATGTATTTGTTCCCTGAAAATGTATGACATCTTTTAAAAAGCAGAGGGAAGTGTATGATGGATGAAGCCTTTTGGAAAACAACATCAAAATCCAGTTCTTTCTTCTGCTTCCCCCATTCATGAGGTCATTAGGAAACTCTTGTCACAGTTACTGCCAAATTGTAAGAAATTGTCCATGCAGTATTTTTAGAGTAAGAAAAAACACACAAAAAAGATTGGAAAGCTATATTTTCATGTCATCTCTCCCAATTCTGTCAATGTACTTTCTTCCAAAGAGCAGATTACTTCATCCTGAAGTCCTTATAACCATAAGTATAATTACTGTCACCACAAATATTTTCAAAATGAAATGCCCATTTTTTTGGTTGTCTTTTTTCTTTGTTTGATATCAGAGGAAAGTGGCAAGGAGAAGCAGTTGGTGGTGAATTGAGGAATTGGTGTTGTCTGGGATACTGGGAATTTCATGGTCCAGAGAAACTCACAGTGAGGTGACAGAATGCTCTCTCAGACCCCTGTCACTTACACTGGAATGTGATGTGCTCCTGGGGAATGTTGGGAAGGCACTTGCAAAGCTATTTTAAGAGGTGCTGGAGCTATGAGAGGACAAGGAAGTCTAGGACAACATGCCAGAAGCCTTGTTTGTAAATATTGTATTCTCTTTGGGCATTACTTAGTGGCAAAATCAAAAAGAAGTTTTGCCAGGAAATAAAGCTGCTTATCTTGCCTCACCAGAAGAGAGTTTCATGCTAAATGAAGACCTATAATTGGAATGGAACTAAATATTTGGACAGGGATGACAATCCTTATATGGCGATTGCACCTTCTTAATGATGGCAAAAAGGGAGGAACAGATCAGACTCTGGTGTCTCCCACCTTTTCTGTCTGATGGATTCCTTATAAACAGCATATGGATGGGTCCTGTCGTTTTATCCAGTCTGCAACCCTGTGCCTTTTTATTGGAGCATTTAGGCCATTCACATTGAGAGTGATTATTGATAGATACATTTGTATTGACATCATGTTGCCTGTGAAGTTCATGCTTCTATAGATTACCTCTGTAGATTTCTGTTCTGTGTCACTCTTGTGTTCATTTCTCTTTTATAGAACCCCTCTTAGTATTTCTTGTAGTGCTGGCTTGGTGGTTGCATAATCTTTTAGACAGGTGGTCCTGGAAGCTCTTTATTTCTCCTTCCATTCTGAAAGTCAACCTTGCTGGGTACATTATCCTTGGTTGCATATTTTTGTCATGTAATTTCCTGAATATGTCTTGCCAGCCGTTTCTGGCTTGCCAGGTTCCGGTGGAAAGGTCTGACATTATTCTGATGGTCCTCCCTCTACAGGTAAGGGGAGATGGAAAAATAAGCTTAAAATGCAGAATGATAAAGATGACATGAGTGATGGATTTTCTCATGCTTTAAAATATGGGTAATATTAAGACATCCATCATTAAGACATATTCTTTGGTTTTACGATTCACGAATTTCACAATTATGGACCTGGAGGTTTTTCTGGCTTCATTGATCTTGGGGGGTGTCCTCTCTGCCTCTAGGACATGAACATTAGTTTCATTCCCCAGATTAGGGAAATTTTCATCCATGATTTGTTCAACTATATCTTCTAGGCTTCGCTCTCTCAACTCCTTCGGGGATTCCAATAATTCTGATATTGGAGCGTTTCATGGCATCATTTATTTCCCTTATTCTGTTTTCATGGGATTTTAGCTGTTTGCTCCAAGACTTCTCTTGCTCCTCCTTCTTAATCCATCTGTCTTCTAAATCACTGATACAGTCTTGAGCTTCACTTACTCTGTCTGATGGATTCCAAAGGGAACTAGAGCACGCTTGCTCACAAAGATGAGCAGGACTGGGGAACTCCCTTCAACTCCACCCCTTCCCAGAAAAGAGCTCAAGTTATCATACACACACATGCATGTGTGCATGTGCACACACACACACACACACACACACACACGTAAAGAGGATATTACCCATATTTTAAACCATGAGAAAATCCATCACTCATGTCATCTTTATCATTCTGCATTTTAAGCTTATTTTTCCATCTCCCTGCTGTATTCAGTCCTTGTATAAAAGGCATATTGGGAGTGCTTTATAAGGGACAGATATTAATATACTGGAAATACTCATTTTTCCCTGTATTCTTCAACATTTATTGCCACAGAATTAGTTGCAGCCAGTTACTCTGCCTGGACATGGAGAAAACAAAGATGATTAATCACAATTCCAGCCCTTAAGGTCTGTCCTGGGAGATAAGGTGAGGAATAAACAATAACACATGATATATAGGTCATCTGTAGAGGTTATTAGGACTCCTGCAACCACGGGGGAGAAGGTGGGACTAACCTAGTAGAAGCTTGGTTTAATAGAATATTTAAAGAGCAAGTAGGATTTTACCATGTTAACAGGGTATCTTAGCTTGGGGTCCTATAATTAGTATACCATAGGCGAGGTGGTTTCAACAGCAAACATTTATATCCCAAAGTTCTGAAGTCTGGAAGTCTGAGATCAGGGTACCAGCATGGTTGGGTTCTGCTAAGAGCCCTCCTTTTAGTTTACACAGAACTACCCTCTTGCTCTATCTTCACATGGTAGGGGTAGGGAGTGGGAGAGTATGAGCCATCAAAATCTCCTGACTCTTCGTATAAGGGCACTAGTCCATCATGAGGGATCCACTATCATAAGACCTTATTTTCTCCCAAAGGCCCCATCTCTAAATACCATCAAACTGGGGATTAGAGCTTCAACATATGAATTTGGGGGGATACAATCATTCAGCCCATGACTGGGGAGGAAGAAGGGTCTTTAGGAAGAAGGTACAGTATGCACTAAAGCATTAAGAATAGAACAGTCAGAGTCCCACATGTTATTTTCAGTGGCTTCAGCAGTGGGTATGAAAATATAGGAAAGAAAGCTGAAGAGGCAGGTTGTATCGGACCATGAGACACCAGGGTGCTATTACAAAGGTATAGATGTTACCATGTTGGCTCCCATGAGCAAAATCTTTCATCAAAGGGAAATATTTTATTTTATGCCCTGTACCATTCTATTTCATCTGACATTTACCAAAGAAGACAGTAGAAAATTGGATAGAACCATGGCAGAGAAGATTAATTAGGTCATTCAGTTGGATCATCTAACTTATGCCTGCCAATATCATAGTGTCCTTCCTGTATTAAAAGAAAGTGGGGCCATGTAAACAGAGAGCAGTAGAGCTCTACTATTCTATGACTTTTTCCCACTCATAATGGTCTGGGCTTTAGATAGAGGATTAGGCTCATTCCTATACTAAAGGAAACAGCCAAGACACTGAAGGAAGCAGGAAATTCATCCATCCCTTTTTTTGTTTTGCTTTGTTTTGTTTTATTTTGGCATTAGAACTAGTTATTGACTGTTTACAAGACACTAAAACCTCTGGGGTGAAGCAGTAAATAATTGGTTTGGTCATCTAAATGTTTTATCTCTGCTGGGCATTACAGCTTCTAGTATTCTTTCTATAAGGTGAGTTTATGAACAGAGAAACAAGATGCTCTCATGGCAGTCCAGTCAAAGCCAAGTTTATCTTAGGGAGTTACACTACAGCAATCTGTTTGGATCTGTCAGTACTCTAAATACCCTGTCTGGATTCCTAAATAATATGATTGATGGGTTTTTGTGCTTTCTGCTGGATGGTTGTATAGGCACAGCTAGGTAACTTGACATACGTAGTTCAGTTAAATGCAACAAAAAATATTTGTCTCAGATCTGCTGCTATAGCTGATAGAATGAGTAATTGAGAAGGGTATGACTTGAAGTAGAAAGGAGTCCTTATTAAATAGTGCTAGACATGGGGGTAGGTTCTTCCACGTGCTTTGTCTAACTCAGCTCTCATAGTTCATTAGTGTAAGCATCATAATCTCCATTTTACATAAGACAGAGAGAGGTTTAAAGAAGTCAAATAACTTACTCCAGATGAAGCAAATAGGTTGAAGGGCTTGGTTTTGGACCCGAGTGGATTTGACTCAGAAGCCCCAAAATCTAATAAAAGAAGACCCACATAATATAATTAGAGTAAAATAGGGTATAATATATGCTATTTATATGATTATTAATTGACCTTATAATTGAGTGCTTCTTATATATAAAATATTGTAAAGATACAGATTTTTTTAAAGATATAGATGTATATAAAAACACTTCTACGCGTAAGTGTGTGTAAGATACGAGGTGAGCAACAGGATTTTACTGTAATTGATCAAACAGCATCTGTCATAACAGAAGTACAGAACAAGTATCAAAATATATAAATCACACATTGGGAGGTCAGAAAAAAACAGTGTGGATGTGAGCTGTTAACCCTTTCTATTTACATGTTGCCCCAGAGCTCCCAAATCTCGTCACTGTATTGTTTTAGTGTAGGAGTTGGGGCCAAGTGCAGCCTTCAACCTATTTACCGCCTCGGCCAAGATTTTTTTTTTTTTTTTTTTTTTTTTTTTGGTATTGGTGAAGGGTTATTAAAAAAAAAAAAAAAGTATGTGTAACAGAAACCAAATGGGGCCTCCAAAGTTGATAATATTTATAATCTAGCACCTTACAAAAATACTTCTCTGATCCTCTTCTTGAAGAAACTTCACAGATGCTTGTAATGCTCCTCAAAGTGTAACTAGTTCCTTTGTTCCATTTCTTGTGGAACTAAGGCAAGACTGGTGAAGCGCCGTGGCCCAACAGCATATGATTTATGTTAAGAAACTTGATTTGTTGTGGTAGTTCTAAGTGACAAATTCTGTATTCCATTGTCTCATAAATGTACCTAGTGGACTGCGTGTTTCAGTTTGGTTTCCACAACCATGGCCACCTCTTCATTACTGGGCTTGATTCCCGCTCTCTTGAAGTTATATTTGTGGGTTACATAATGATAGTTTCAAATAAACAGTACTTTGTTAAAGAAATAAAAGAACAGTTTACAACAGATTATTCGATCCATCATCTCATTTCATTGTCACAAAGACTCTAAAAGGGTGATGGTAGCAAGTTGAAGACATTCAGAATTAGCAATCTCTGAGGACTTGCCCAAGGTGATTCAGCTTGAATGAGAATTCAGAATGCCTACCTTGTGTCCTGCTGTGTTTGCCTTCCTTTCTCACAGAAAACCCACGGTGTCATTCCCAGAAGTGCCCTTGAGTGTACAGCAGAAGTCAACTGGCAACTCGTGTGATAAATCCTTAAATGGATTACAGAGAAATAAACTAAGAATAAGGGGTCCAGACTTTTCTCTTAAATCAGCTCATCCTCCAAGGACCCGGAATTCACTGTCAAACTCAAAAACTCCCTGACCCTGCTTCACAAGAATGGTTCTGTCACCCTCCTAAGGAAACCCAAGTGTCCACTTGGAGGAAGTGAGGAAGAAGTCTCTGCTCCTTTATCCTTGTGAAGCAGTTCCCCTTTGTGGGACACTTAGGATAATTTTTTAAATCTTAGTTAGAAATAAGCTTGTGATTTGACTGTGGCCCTGCCTGAAGAAAGAGATGTGAGGAGGAAAAGCTCCCTGTCCTGGGAGGTGGGGAGGCCAATTTTCACTGTTTCACTGAGACAGCTCCAGCTCAGGAATCTTCGGAAGGCAGATCTGAAGGAAAACGAGGCTGGGTGGGACATAAGGTATCTCCTGGATTCTCTGAGGAGAGTCTGTGGGACTCCCTGATAAACTACAGTTTCCTCGGGGCTAAATTAAGATGAATAATCTCCATTCTTTGTCTTCCTTGCTGGCTCTGCTGGATGTGTTGCTTTGCCCTCCTGTATTTAAATGGGAAAGTTTTACTTGTGTGCTGACAGTTCCTGCAGAAGACTAAAGCATCAAGTCATAGCTTAGTTCATGGGCTCCTAAAATGAACCCTAACAGAGGCCTTACTGTTTTAAAATGCACAGAAGCTGAATTCCCCTCTTCGGATGTCTTGTAAATATATGTGCTTATGCCCAGGTGGTGGGGCCAGGAGGGAGAGCTGTGAACCTCTGAGAACCTTCTTGGTTTAATCCTTGCTTCAGCCTAACATGAATGGTTGACCTGTGGTGTTGGAAGCTATGGGAATTCAGTGGGAAGTGTTTTAGCAGGTTTTTGGAAAGAAATTAAATGTATGGATAGGAATAACATTTTTCAAGTCACACCAATCAACAGCCTTCTATCTTTAGGGCAAAAGGTTTCTCTGCCGGGGAGTGAATTTTGAGACGTGAGGGATTAGCATTTCCTGCTCAGACTGTTTTGTTGATGAGCCCCGGGCATTACAGTTTCCCTTAATTTAACCTGGGGCTATGACCTGTTTTCTTTCCTCCCATGGGAAATCATAAGACTAGTGATTCTTGTTAATACAATGACTTGGCAGTTTTAAAGAAATGTTGGAATGATTATTCCAATTAAAAGTGATAGTCTCTTCAAAAAAGGACTTTTCTGTCTCATAACCCAATTAATACTGTCCTCATGCCCTTCAAAATTATTGCTGTTGAATATTGTGATAATATTCAATACCGATGGATAGATGTGTTCTGAGGGGAGAGGCTAGTGGTCAGTCATTATGGAATGTTAGCCCTTTGCAGGTAGCTTGGAGTGCTCAGGGAACCAAGGATTCTTATGGAGAGGTGACTTGACCTCAGGCATCTCTGTCTTCTTGAGCTTCTTCTTCCTTAAAACCATTGAACATTTACAGCTTTCAGTTTTATTTTTGCATCTGTTGCTCCCTCTATAATCCTGTGAGGTAGGTGTCATTACTGATTTCCAGGTGAGGAAGATGAGTACTTAAGAGTTTTGCCCAGTCTCAACTTCAAGTATATGACATAACCAGGAGGCTAATCAATTTTTCCAACTCAAGTGCATGGCACTTTTTCCAAAAAACAAAACAAAACAAACAGTGGCTCTTGGGACATCATTCATCTTGAAGCTTATTTATTTCTGCAATGGATATTACCAATATGTGTACTCCTGAATTCATAATCCAAGAATCAGAAGCAATAAATTTGAAAACATTTTGTAAACATTTAAAATGCGGTACAGATAAAGCATACTAAAATTATTATTGCTATTTACCTAATTTAGATTCAGAATATATCTTCCAACTGTTTTTATTTAGTTTAGCTATCTAGTGCTTGGTTTAGCTATCTAGTACTGTTGTAGGGATGCTATTTTCTCCATTTGAAAATATTTTAAACTTACATTCCTTGTCTTGGTAGACTGATTTACTTATTCCTTTTGGACCCAGAGGTATTTCACAAACATAAAGCTGACATGAGAACTGGCTACCTTCGCAGTTGACTAGGATTATAAGTGAGGAATAAAGAATTCTCCCTGCCCTAACATATCTTATCATATCCAGCTGTTCCTAAATGTTTTCTGTCAAAGTCCAGCATGAACTTTACAATTAATAGTCCTGGAGGTATTTTTTTTTCCTTATCTGGTGTCATAAGTTAAAGTCATTGCCAAAATTTTAAGGAAATTCCTTCAAAATTGAGGTAAAATATTTCTCATCTTGAGGAGAGTTAAGAAATGTGTACTTTTGGGCCTCCTGGGTGGCTCAGTTGGTTAAACCACTGTCTTCAGCTCAGGTCATGATCCTGGAGTCCCGGCCGGGATCAAGTCCCGCATCTGGCTCGCAGCTCCGCGGGGAGTCTGCTTCTCCTTCTGACCTTCTCCCCTCTCATGCTCTCTCTCATTCACTCTTTCTCTCTCTCAAATAAATAAATAAAATATTTTTAAAAAAGAAATGTATAGCTTTCACTTAGATATGATTTCTGGAAGTGCTGACTTATATCCTGCTGAGACAGATTAGGAAGGAGGTAACAGAAGTATAATCTAAGGAAAGGTTGTGGGCAGTGGAATCAGAACTGCGATATCCCCTCCATGTCTCATGTCACTGTGTCTCACACCAGGCGATGTACAGCTGTGCACACCTAAGAATAACCACTGATAATTGATCATAGATTCTGAGACAGAAAAAGAAGATTCTGAACAGAGTATTTTGTGACCATTGGCTACCTTTCAAATTAAGTAGTTTTCCTTTGCAGAATCCCCAAAGGATGTAAGTACTCAAAAGGAAATTGCCCTGTTCTGCAGGAGTGAGAACTTGTGACTCAGAGGCAGAAAGATCATGAATAGAAACCGTCTGTTTATCAGGGGTGTTCTAGGGAGAAGCCCCAGAGGAGTGCTTTCAGCCGATAGCCAGGAACCATGGGTTCTGCTCTAGTGCATGATAGAACCTTCTACCTTGAAGAGGGTGGAGGGTTTCCCACTCTGGCTTTGCCCACTTGAAGGGAATAAGGAAGAATTCTCTGCCCAAAGACACTGTTTACAATAATAAAGCTACCCTTTGTTGAGTTCATCTTAAGATCCAATAATACATACATATATTCTATAAACCTTAAGTCTTCACCTAAACCTTCAAGATAAATATTAGCTCCATTTTACAGATAAGGAAAAAAGGGCTTAGAGTGTCTGAAAAACAGAGACGCCTGGGTGACTCAGTTGGTTAAGTGACCACCTCTTGGTTTCAGCTCAGGTTGTGACCTCATGGGTTATAGGATTGAGCCCTAGGCTGGCTCCAAACTCAGTGGGAAGTCTGCTTGAAGATTATCTCCCTTTGCCCCTCCCTGCAGTCATTCTTTCTCATGTGCCTCCCCGCCCCCATCTCTCCAAAATAAATAATGTATCTTAAAAAAAAAAAAAAGGTTGAAAAACACAAGTTCACAGTACCTGTAAGAGCTGATGCTGGGGTTCAAATGCAAGCCAGCATCTTTGTCTCTAGATCAAATTATAATCCTTAGTGGTCACAGAGCAGCCAAGGATGTGTGAAAAAAGAGGTTCCTTCTGGGAAGGACACCTAGAAAGAAGGTCAGGCAACTGAAAGTCACCACTTCAAACACACTGTCCTTGACTTTCCATCTGGAATAGGTGCCAGTCACCACCTGCATTGTTCTTTTCAGTACTTTTTGGTTTTGTGTGTACTTTACTATTCTTTATTATCACATCTGTAATGCTGAAAAGGATAATAAATGCTTGTGTTTCTGTCACCCGGTCATCTATGGCTTTTTTATTACAGTAAAATATACATAAAATTTTATTTACCATTTCAACCATTTATAAGTGTACAGTCCAATAGTATTAAGTACATTCACATTGTTGTGTAACCATCACCACTATCCATCTCCAAAAATTTTTCACCATCCCAAACAGAAACTCTATTCCCATTATTCTGTATTCTCCACCAGCTCCTGGCAGCCTCTGCTCTCTTTTCTTACTTAGTTTCAAGGCATCTTCCAGACCTCCATTACCGTCTGCCTGGCATCTCTCTTTGAATATTCTAACGTAAGGTACACCTGAAACTTGTTTCCCCTTCTTCCTACATTTATCCTATTTGGTCTCCTTGTCTTTCTCATTTCAGGAAATGGTACCACTGTCAACTAATTTGCTGAGTCTAGAAACTTAGGACTCATTTTTTAAAATAAACTTAAAAAAATTTAGCATAGTTTTAGAGTTAACAGAAAAGTTAGAGGTAGTACAGATTTCCCATTTACCCATCACCACGTTTCTCCTGTCATTAAGTACAGAGTTCCCATTTACCCATCACCATTTCTCCTGTCATTAAGATCTTACATCACTATGATATATTAGACACAGCCAGTGAGCCAACATTGATAGACTATTGTTAACTAAAGCCCATACTTTATTAGGATTTACTTAGTTTTTACCAGTATCCGTTTTATGTTGTGAGATCCCTTTCAGATACCATTATAAATTTAGCTGTCATGTCTTCCTTCTTAGACCCCTTGATACTGACAGTTTCTTAAACTTTCCTTGCCTTTGATGACTTTGACAGCTTTGAGGAGTCCTGGTCAGATATTTTGTAGAAATCCTTCCATTTGGTTTGTCTGATGTTTTTGTAATGATTAGACTAATGCCAATCATTGGTTTTCTGGGAAGGAACCCCACAGATGATTAAGGACACATGCTATCAACATGACTTACTAATGATGTTTAGCTTGATCAGTTGGCTGAGTGTCTGTGATGAGTCATTCTTGATTCTTCTCTTCCTTCCCTCATTACACTTCTTACATGGTTTCTTGTTCATGATCTAGAACTTCCTATCTCTCCAGTCTCATCTTGACCACTATCTGTGATTCCAGTCTAAAATCATGGCTCGATTTACAAGCAATGGTAGGACCTTGTATATTTCCTTCCTAGAATTTAATGCAGTCATTTGTGTAACTTTTATTTTATGTCTTTAATATCCCACTAGAAGGCAGGGACAAGAGATTTCTAATTTATCACTGAATCACCAGTTCTTAAAATGGTATCCAGTAGATAATAGATATTAACATTAGTTTAATGAATGAATGGATTATGTTGCCTTAGATAAATGCCAAGCTTGGCTTTGAAAGATGAAGGGAAAGGCATAAATATTGGATAATTCAGATGATAATTTATATAGAGAGAAATCCCTTTTTCTTAAATTATTGATAGTTGACAAATTGTTCTTCATTTATTTAATGTCATTTATCTTTCTTGCTTTGAATAAACTTTAAGAAGATTAAAAGAATAAGATTTACTTACTGTAGCAAAAGAGAACTATCATTTCACTCTTCAGAGAGATAATGGTCTTGTGAGACCCTAGCTGAATTGCCATGCTCGCTAGTCCCTGAACAACAAGATTATACAAACCAATAGAAGGAGCTCAAGGGAAGGGGAAAAAAAGATCCATGGCATGAGCAAATTGGAAAATTATAGCCTAAGCCTAAAACCACAAATAAATTGGTCTTAATAACTTAAGTTTAAGCTCAAGCATAAGAGCTTAGGCACCAGCATGGAGAAAAGTTGTACATATTTGAAGACGCCCAAGGGTGACACCAAAGAATAAAAAATAATAAGATATTTTTGCCAAGTTCTTTTACAGTGAAGTTAAATTAAGGGTTCATATCTGTTCTGTTTTCCATCCTTTAAAACAAACAGAAGTCCCCCTATCCTGCTCTTTTCTCCTCTTAAACCTAACATTCCCCTGACCTTGAAATTGCCGTCAAACTTATAGAAAGAATTCTCCATTATGCTTACCAATTCCTTACTGTGTGACTTCTCATCCTCTTCTGCTTTACTGATAGCGGCTGATAGCATGTTTCCCTAATCCTGTGGTCTTTGGAGGATGATCCTTTTAGACTGGGAATGGGCACTGCAAAGACTTGCAGCAAATATTTGTTGTCTGAGAGGGTAGGGTGTAAATGTTACCTTCCATTACACCCAGTACTCCTGGAAGGACTCAGTGGGACAGTCAGTTGCCTCAATTAAAATAAGTCTGCCACTCATTAATAATATTATGATGTTGGGGCACCTGGGTGGCTCAGTTGGTTAAGCGACTGCCTTCGGCTCAGGTCATGATCCCGGAGACCTGGGATTGAGTCCCACATGAGCAGGAAGCCTGCTTCTCCCTCTCTCACTCCCCCTGCTTGTGTTCTCTCTCTGGCTATTTCTCTCTGTCAAATAAATAAAATCTTAAATAACAATAATAATAATAATAATAATAATAATAATAATAATAATATGATGTAGAGCCAAGATAATGGTGCAAACTTCTTCTACCACTGGTTCACCATTTAGGCCATGGAATCACCAGTTAGTCCAAAATTACCTGGGGATAACTTCCCTCTTTCTGAATTGCTCCCAGATAGTTTTAGGTTCTTCAAAAGTTATGCTCTCACTGTCAGGCTCTTTGACACCACAGACCATGGTTCCCAGATCCAACCTTGAAGCCAGGTAGGTGGATCTCTGCTACCCTGCAATCTTTCATAACGGGAGGCTAGGCATTACAAAGGCTTTTGTCTGATAATATAAGCGTCTCAGCTTAATTTCCAGCTATCGTTTTACTGATAAACCAACTTCCTACCTAAGGCAAATAAGGGATGGGCTGAGGGGTTGTGTTGACCTAGAAACTCTATTCTCCTTGGAATGAAGGAAGAGGGAATATAGGGAGGGAACACAATGAAATGGCAGTACGGTTGACTCTTTTTTTTTAAGATTTTATTTATTTATTTGACAGACAGAGGCACAGTGAGAGAGAGAGAACACAAGCAGGGGCAGAGGAAGAGAGAAAAACAGACTCCTAGCCGAGCAGGGAGCCCAGTGCAGGGTTCAATCCCTGACCTGAGCCAAAGGCAGATGCTTAACGACTGAGCCACCAGGAGCCCCAGTACAAGTGACTCTTGAACAACATGGGGGTTAAGGGTGCCAAAACTCCCCCATGCAGTCAAAAATCCATGTATAAGTTTTGACACCCCTAAAACTTACCTAATAGTCTACTGTTTCCCAGAAACCTCACTAGTAAGAGTCAAATAACATATATTTTATACATTATGTATATTATATGTCATATTCTCACAATAAAACAAGCTAGAGAAAAGAATCATAACGTAGAAAAAATGTACTTGTAGTACTGTACTGTATCGAAAAAAAAATCCATGTATAAGTGGACCCATGCAATCCAAACCTGTGTTATTCCAGGGCCAACTATAATTGATTCCTGGGCTTTAAAACACTCTTCTCCATAAACAATCATATTTCATTTTACTTCTGTGTTCTCAAATTTTCTTCCTTTTTTTTCTTTTCCTTTCCTGGCTATATACTCCCCTGCTCTAGACTCTTGACCAATTTATTCTACTTTTTCTGCCACCCAAGAGCCATCGTCTTCCCCCACCCTCTTGGCTTTTCTTGGTTCTATCATCATTGAAACTATCATCAGCTCAGAAGTGATACTCCTTCATATAAATCATTATTTAAAATCATAGGAAGTTACAAAATATTTTATAATGATAAATGAAAGTATCTGATCCCCAAATAACCTCTCTGACCACTCTATATAGAATAATACCAGTGATAATATCATGATCATCATGATATTTATATACCATATTCAAAAAATAGCCTATGAGTAAAAACCCCAAAGGATATACAGAAAATGCAGTATTGGTTATCACTCAGAGAAAAAACATAATTAACTTCCACTTTATATTCTTTAGAGTTCTATTTTAATTTTCACAATGTGTATGGATTTACTTTCACTGAGAAAAAAGGTTCTTAGTATTTTCAACTATAAACAATATATAATCTAGCACTTTGCTATGGCCACCCATCAATCACCAAGAATTCTTCAGAAAGGATGGTATTTCTTCAGCAGGGCCTGATTGTCCCTGTTGTCAAGTAGGGGCATAACAAAATGAAGAAACTGAAGGCTGTCATTGGATGGGTTTTATATTTGTACTTCAGCTTGCTTGAATGTTTATATTTTGAGTCAGTATTGTGTAACTCACAGTGCTTTGAAATATCTAAGCATCCCTTGGCATCCTAGAGTGAGAAGTTTTCTCTAGGACCAACAAAGTAAATTAGGGCAGAATATTTTATCTGCATGATTCAGATATTCCTGGAAATAATAATAATATATTTTCATAATGTTACCTAATTATACAAAATATAGTCACAAAATTATTCTTTATTTGATCTTCATAATGGGCCTGTGGGTAGAAATATAAAGCTGTGTATTTAAAATAAGTCTCATTTCCAGTTTGACAAAATTTATGTGTCCTGTAATGCATAATTTTGAGCATGTGTAATGAGAATCTGAGTCCTAACAACTTTGAAGAACCCTCCTAAAATAAAATGTAATTTAAAATTCTCAAGTTGTTGGCAGTTCAGTCTCCCCAGTTTTTCTTATGCTTGGAGCTACAGTCTTTTTCCTTATTCCATTTTAACTGTTTATTAGTCCAGGACTTATATCTAAAGTGCAGAATTAACAGGCAGATTCTCTGAACCCCTTCTGCTGTTCCGACTCTTTTGGCCATGCTATTTCTGTGATTCAGTTTACCCTTCTTAGTGTGGATTCTCTGAAAATAAATTTGATAGCCCTGTTAGTAAACCATTGGAGTTTTAGTCTTAACTTGCCAATTCCTCTCTATTTCTCATGGTTGAAATAGCAAGATTCACTCAGTTAAAACTTTCCCACTACTACACCTTCCTTACCTTGCCTGCCTATAGTGATACTCCTTTGGTAAGTCACCTTTTCCTTTTTATGGCAAAAAGCTCAAATGCCAGATCGCTTTTGGTGGATCAGTATGCCTTTTTGCTGATGCATACTCTTATGGAGTAATTGTGTTATGTTTAGGTTTACTGTGTTTAATGAAACACATTGGTAAGTCTGTTTTGCACCTTTAAAATGTAAAGAATTCAGTGGGATACTCAAGCACCTATAAGCAATTTCCTCAGCCTATTTGATGTTCAAATAAAAAATTAAATGACAAAGAAGTATAGTCACCATCATATAAAACATGGATTAAATTCCAGTAATTTTAAGAATATGAAGCTCTGCTTCTCACCATGCAAGTCTTGAAGCTGTTTATCATCAGTGAGATCAATTAATTGATACACCTGTCAGGGATCTGGGGGAATGTGTGGTGCATGACAGACTGGGGGCACTTTCTGGGAGGACTGCCCTTTTGCATATAACATTTCTGTTACCCATTTCATGCTTCATATATTCCAAGGTTTTAAGAGTGTAATAAAAACTCATCTTTCTGTTTCTTCACAGACAATGCAAAAGAGAAATAAAAGCATTTGAGCAGTGAGGAGATTATCTCTAATATTTCTGAAAGGAAAAAAAACCCTCAACAATAATAGTAGAGCTGTTAAGAGAATGCCACATTCATCCAGGCTTCAGTGTCATCCTAAAGTGAGAGCATTAAACTAGATGGCCTTGGGAAGGTCTAAGAGATAATATTTACCAGAGACACTTGGAAAGACAGTCCCCACAATTCCCTGAGAGGTAGGACACGAGTCTTCAGTGATTATGAGTGGTTAAAGTAAATGTGACTTTGCTAAATTCTCTTAAACTCCCCAAATTGCCCAGTCTAATCTAGGTCTAGGAAAGCATGATAATGAGATCTTCAAGTGTGTCTAAAGACAACACTAATGTTCTCACTAGGAGGGATTATGTTTCCAGGTAGAATGTGTACTTTTAAGATTGGAAGATGATTCAGTAAGTTGTAAGCTATACCACCTAGAGAGATCTAAGGCCCCAGTGTTTGTAGAGTTCATAATTCTGTTTTGTCTGTTCATATGTGCAACTTGTAGCTGTGTTTTTGGAGTGATTCTAGCCAAAACTGGAAAGTACATAAGGATGTCTTTAGGGTCATGGAATCTCAGCTAAGGTTGAAGAACCAGGGGGAAGAACATGAAAAATAAATTAAAGGTAGTTCAAGATTGACCAGATTCGAGAGTGAGGGGTGAGTGGTGGGGATGTGGCTGCACAGTTGACACACTGTCAAGAGCCTTTACTATCACTTTTTTTTTTTTTAAAGATTTTATTTATTTGACAGAGAGAAACACAGCCAGAGAGGGAACACAAGCAGGGGAAGTGAGAGAGGGAGAAGCAGGCTTCCCGCCGAGCAGGGAGCCCGATGTGGGACTCGATCCCAGGTCTCCGGGATCATGACCTGAGCCAAAGGCAGTCGCCCAACCAACTGAGCCACCCAGGCGTCCCGAGCCTTTACTATCACTTTAGCAAAACTGAGCCTAGGGAAGTGATGCATCATTAAAGGGTTAGTCAACAGAGAGAAAGGTTTGATTTATGGGTAAGAAAAATGGTGGCGATTGAATAATGCAAAATGATTTGGAAAGAAAAAAGACTGTAAAGAGAGAGCCTAGAAGAGTAAATGAAGTAAAAAAAGGGCAGTGACCCCCAAACTAAGTCAGTGTTGACGCAAGTGAAAGGTGAGGATGGGTGGAAAAAATTTAAAGACTCAGGATAGATTGGCCTGGGTGATTGGCTCTGTGTGGTAGTGGCAGTAGAGTGGTAGGTTGACCCCCCAAAATTCAGGCCCCAAGAGCAGTTGGGTTTCCAGAGTAGGCAGTTTGGCTGATGGAGAAAGGGCCAGTCTTCTAAGTACAGTTACCTCAGTCTTGAATGTTTGAGTTTGAGGAAACCAGTGTGTAATGTAGAGGAGCATTTGGGTAAGCTTGATGCAGGGACAATCTACGTTTAGTATTTGCCGGCGGAACAGTGGCAAACTGCTTCTGCATATGTATATTCATATCTAAACAGCTTATTTTCCACTCACATTTGTTCCCAACTCCAGAGCTCTCAGGCTGTATCCCTTTAGGAAATAAAATTGCCAAGTGGTGACAAACAAAGGCAGATTTTTAATAAATGAGCTCCTGAACTGGAAAGCAGTGTACAGTCATTTTTCTTAATTGAAAAATAGTTTATCTTTTATTCATTTTCCCTGCTTTTTGTTTTCTGTGTTTGCCTTCTGAAGAGCTAGGTGTTAACTCAGAGTATAACTAATGGGCTCTTCTTGCACCACTGCTAGAGCCATTTTTAGCAAGCATTAATAATAGTCCTGAAAAGTAAAAACAGACATATCTTTTGTTGTATTTCACAGGAGGGAGCTCATATTGCTTATCTGCATGTTTTAATTTTTACTTCTGTGTAAACCTAATCACTATTTCCCCCCACTTTTTGTCTTTCACTTATGTCTCCCCTCCATGTGGTTTTGTTTTTTGTTTTTGTTTCTGTTTGGCAGGTTTTTCTTTTTAAAATAAGAATGCTGGCCAAAAGAAAATAATTTTGTAAATGTCATCTCTATCTAAAATCAACATCCCATCTAATTTTTGTGCCTGTTTCTATAGTAGAATCACAAAGGCTGGCCTGTACACATTCCTCTCTTAAATACTTTGGGAGTGCTACTGATGCCAGCACACTGTGATGGCAATAAATAAATTTCAAGTGATCTTATTTCTGGTTATCAGACACTTCAGCTGAAGAGTTGACAATGAATTTAATGGAAGAACAGGAGGTTAAAATTAACACTGAAGATTATGAAGTATTTTTCTCAAGGTTTATGTATTTCTTCTAGTCCATACAACTGTTTTTTTGACATGCTTATTTGATAAGCTTATGTTTGCATTATGTGCTTATAGAATTAAAAATAAAAATGTATCTGCTGTTAAATGCTGTCAGAGTAGTGTTAGATAGAGCATACTCTTAATTTGATAACAAGATATCTCCATTGATAAGCACTAAATAGGTAGTGTTAGTAGAAAGTTAGTTTAGGTCATATGAATAATCAGGGTTTTTTTGTACATTGATTTTATCATTCCTGTAGTTAATTACTTCACATTGTTAAATCTCTAAGATTGTGGATTAAATATTAGAGTGGTGTGTGTGTGTGAGAGAGAGAGAGAACTAATAGATTATGTGGAGCCTTTTCTGTGCCCCGTTAGAGAAGGAATGAGACTGTCCCAGTGCCTAATCCACTCTCAAGAAAGAAGGAGCTGACCAGAAAGGATGTGCTGTATCCTGGCATTACAATAAACAAAAAGTAGGATAAAGGTTGTGTTCAGTGAATATTGAGTGTGGTGGACCCTGAAGGTAGACAGATTGATTCTATGACATGGCTACACAAAATGGGAAATTAAAAGACTAAAATGAACACTGTGTATTTTGATTTGTTAAAAAAACTTAACATGGTTAACTATCAAGATGGATACAATAGGGGAAGATTTCAGTATTCAAATCTTATTGCTAACCTAAGAACAGTCGTAAAACAGCTACAAAAGAATAGAAAATTCTAAGGAGCTGATGATCAAGGATCAATTTATAAGTAGAGCAATTTCTGGTTATGCTAAAGTTGAGTTGGTTGATTTATGGCCTACAGTGAGTTTGTTCTCCACAAATTCAAAACATCAAGTTATTATTATTCTCAGGACTCTTACCACTATAGAATGTTATGTAATTCTGAATTTCAATATTTTGGTTATGTTCCTAGCAGTCTTCCATACTTTATGATATGTATAGTTTCAATAATAGGCGAGTGGGCATAGACCATTGCTCTCAAAAAATGAACAGTTTCATTCTCAGGGGTTCTTACACATGTGTTACTCTTATTCCTTATTTATAAAGAAAAGCTGATTCTGTATTGAAACTCTCATTTGGCCAACTGAAAATGTCCCCTCAGTTGGGCACTGGAACTCTCTACTACAGCACAGATCACAGATGACTGCTTGTCAACATTTTAAAATTTTTTTAGAGAGAGAGAGCACTTGTGTGTGGGTAAGCAGGCACAGGGTAGGGGATAGGTGGGGAAGGGCAGAGGGAGAAAGAGAATCTCAAGCAGGCTCCCACATAGTGCAGAGCCTGATGCCGGGCTCAGTCTCAGGACCCCTAGATCATTACCTAAGCCAAGAGTTGGATGCTTAACTGAATGAGCTACACAGACACCCCTGATCATTAACTTCTTAACATGAATAATTGACTTCACCCTAAGAAGAATCTAAGCCACTGATTCTAAACTCAGTGAAAATTTTCTAAGATATGCCATGTCTTTGCATAAGATATGTTGGTTAAGAAGTGTGATGTTTAAGCATCTATTTAATGTCACTGAGAGTCAGCATATACATCATTCAATCAAATTAAAAATTTAAGAAGGCCTTAATATAAGATGCTTGAGAAGTATTCCATTTCCTTTAGAAACAATGCAGCAGACGCAGAGAGAATATTGAAGTCCGCATCCTCTCCCTAAGGCGTCTGTGTGCATTGTAAAATGCACAGTGTAGTAATCCATCTCTTGTTTTATGGTTCCTTGAACTCAAAGACTTGTTTGTGAGAACATCACAATATTCTTCTGAGTTAATATTTGGAAGGAAAGATACAAAAAGAATACTATGGATTAGGTGACAAACAGTAGATATGGGTGTACTTCATAGCTTTAAAAGCACTTTTTCATGCAAATATCTCTAGTAAATTCCTGAAGGAAGAAAAACACTGAAAAGTATCTGATAAAGAAGAATAATCTTCTATAAAGAGGAGTACTTAGTTTTTATTATTGTCATTATTTTCCCTTTTGTTTTCCAGGAGGCAGTGAAGACTATTTAAATAAACAAAACAAACACAGAAACCTAGTGAGCCATGATTTTGTTTGCATGAATTAATGGGAAAAAAATAATCCCACCAACATAAAAGCGAGGTTATTGCTGAGGCCATCCCCATCACCAGGTGGGATAGCTTCCCCATCCCTCTCTCCAGAACCTACAACAGCCCCAGCTGGACTTGGCAGATACTGGTGAAAGGAGATGAGTTTTAAGACTAACCTACATGTTTTGTTGCCACATTCACTTTTTTTTTTTTTTTTTTTTTTTTGTATTATACCTACACTGTGCCACAGAGAGAAGGAAAACAGGACTGATTTTGCTCTGTCAGTAAGCAGATTGCCTTGAAAGTCAATAAAATAGGATCATGGTTTGGAGCAGTAGCATCGGAGTGGTTTTGACCACACACCTGTTTCAGTTTGGGGTTCTCCCAGGAATGAAACCCTGCTTCTACTCGGGACATGAGCATGGGGAAGTAAAACTATATAGGGGAGAGAGGACATGAGACAGGGAAGAGAGGCAGGCACTACAAGATTTTCTGTTAGGCTGGGGCCCTAGATGGTGACTGGAGCCTGAACACATGGAAAGTGCTAAGAAATGGTGCCTCTTAATTCTTTTGCCTGAAGACTGAGGGAGCTGGAGAATTTATATACCAATGGTTAAAATAATCATTATTTGAGGGGCACCTGGATGGCTCAGTCAGTTAAGCATCTGCCTTTGACTCAAGTCATGGTCCTGGAATCCTGGGATGGAACCCCAAATGGAGTTCCCTGCTCAGCAGGGAGTCTGCTTCTCTCTCTGCTTCTCCCCCATTCATGCTTGCTAACTCTCTCAAATAGATGGATAAAATCTAAATCTTAAAAAAAAAAAAATTGAGGGCTGCCTTCTAGGGACATTTCCAGTTTGCCACAAGGGATGGCTTTTCTGAAAAAGCTCTGAGACATAGAGGAACAGCTATGGTCATATGGAAATCAGCAGGAGGACACCAAAAGGTGGGAGTGATATGGGTGGGTCCTTAGTGAGAATGTCAGCTACCTAACCTCTAATCACGGTATGATGAGCCCTGATCAATTATTGCACATTTATTTATAAGTTATGCAGATTAAAGGGGTATCACTTGACTATGTATATTAGAGTATATATGCACATTTTTTTAAAGGATGAGGTAAAAATGCATGCCTCCTGCAAGCCAGTGGATTGTCTTGCACAACCTCTGGAGTGCAGGCACCCCTATATGGAGACCACTGCATAAGGGAAAGTGACAATGTCCTTTCAGGATCTAGACAATTGCGAACTGCACAAAATAAAGGATGTTGAGTGGTGATCCATGGTTCTTGGCAAAGTAGAAAGATACAATGTGGATTTGCACCTGTATTTCAGCACTTGAGCGGCACGTTTCCAGTGTCAGTGTGGTTTTGAAAACAGACCCACCAGGCACTGACCCAAAGAGAAGAAAAACATGTATTTCTTTATCCCACATCTAGTTACATAGCATCTATCATGTGCTAGGCACTTGCTGTACTGAATCAGACAGACCAGCAGCTTTTCCTGTGAGCCCGTGGTAGAGCAGCACAAATAGCAATGATTTCTGGATCTTGTTGAACCCCCTTGACTATTCCCTCTTGTCCTTGTTCCTCCTCCTTTCCATTACTTTTATTAAAAATGTGCAGATGCCATTTGATCTCATTTGTTTTAAGGACCTGGCCCTTTAGCTTCTTGATTAGTTGCATTTACTAAAATAATGATATAAAAACTTCTTCAATGTGTAAGCTTTAGAACATACAAAGAGGGGCGCCTGGGTGGCTCAGTTGGTTAAGCAACTGCCTTCAGCTCAGGTCATGATCCCGGAGACCCAGGATCGAGTCCCACATCGGGCTCCCTGCTCCCTGCTCCCTCACTCCCCCTGCTTGTGTTCCCTCTCTCGCTGTGTTTCTCTCTGTCAAATAAATAAAATCTTTAAAAAAAAAAAAAAGAACATACAAAGAACTTGCACACATTATCTTACTCATACCCCACACAGACTCCTGTGTTGTTTCCAAGGAACACATGGAAAAGCAGGGTATTAGGGGTGAGTGACTCACAAAGGTAGCTTCTGGTTAAATTGTTTGAGCCCCAAGATGAAACTGAAATCCAGGTTTTCTGACACAGATTGTGTGTACATGTGTGATATTGCTAATCTACTATATAGCCAGGTAGGAAGAACTGTCAGTGGATCGATCATTCTCTTCTTCTATACTGAAATGATATTCTTAAACAAGATTAATGAAGAGCCATCTTTAACACAGCAGCCTCCCCCACCAGATCTTCATTCTTTCCATGGCTTTCAGTAAGTTCCAGGGTCCCATCTGCACCATCAGAACCCACTTTCTGATCAAAATATGTAGTAATAGTTTACTACTAACATTCATACTTCGATGTTTCTTCTAAAGTCACCAATCTGTCCATCTGCCCACTTTTGTAGTCAGTTGTCAGTAATTGAGAGAACTGGAATGGTTTTCAGAATTAACAATTGGTGTAAATTTCAGAAGAGTTTGGATTTAGATAGCAGCTTCGTAAGAAGTAAGGTTAACCTATGGTGTCTTCCAACAGTATATACACTTTAATTTTTATATCTCTCTAATTGGAAAATAACAGACATTGCCCCCAATTAAATGCATCTAAAAATCGGAAGCAGATGGGATATGTGTATTTAAGCACAGCCCCTCCCCTGGTCCTATGAACTCACGCCACATATGCAGACACTTTCTTTCCCTACACCTTACTCCAGCCTAGGGACAATGGCTGTGTTGGGAGCGAATATTACTGTAGGGCTCTGGAGCAGCTGGTGTGGCCATCTGTGAGGAGCTGAGGAGCACAGCAGAAATAAGCTGAGCAGAAAAACACTTCAAGGATCCCAGGAAAGGCAGCTCCAGAGGCACGAGGAGCAGACCACAGTGAGGATGGAGCAGCTTAGACTGGGGGGTACTTAGGACACCCCTGAATGTAACAGGACAAATCAGAAACAACTAGGCCTTTAAAAATTGGTTGCAGGGCAACCCCAGGTCAGTTTTTAAACATGACTATAAGTTGCGCATCCACCATGTTAAGTACAGGTAACAACTGCAGTCAGAAGCGTAGTCATTGAACTTTGAAATTCCAGAGCAAGATTTGTATATTTACCCACCAAGTACAATTTCATATGTTTGTTTTACAGCGACCCAAATTGTGTACTTTTTGGACCTTTAGGAGAAAGTAGATACAACCTGCAATTTATTTTGCTAGTTTCCATGTTCATTTTTCTTTAGCAAAAGCAAAGTGTCCAAGCTCAGGATTAATCCATATTCTGGGAAGTACGCATCTTGGCTGGGAGCTTAAAAATGGAAAATGGATGGAGGAAACTTTGACCTTGAAGACAAAGGACAGAACCTAATTTGGCCTAGTGAGATGCAGGTTGTGTATTCTTCAACCAACGATGGTGAAGAGGAGCTCCCTCACTTTATGGAGACCTTGCCGGTGTGCAAAGTTCATTGTTCGACACCATGGATCTCCAGGTGGGTCACGTTTAGAGATACACCAACCTGGAGGACTCCATGCTGTTGAGCTGTTCACAAGCAGCGGACACTTCTAACCGCATCTTCCCAGGGATTCAGTTGGTGTCTTCCGTATGTTTATGCATATCTTCAAAAGGTAATCTTGCTTTTCCCTCTTTCAAAAATGGGAACAAACCTGCCACCTCTGCATCAAAATATGTTACTTTTGTGGGTATTCTTAAAGCACGTTTCACAGTGTACCCTATGAGGATGGGAAAAAATATGGAAAGATATATCTTTATAAAAGTTAATTTAAAATGACAGGAGTGTAAGTAAAGTATTTACTTGTGGATTTTAATTATGTCTAGAAGGATTTTAGTAAAAGGTGAGTCTAGCATATAAAACTGCATTTTTTATAAAATTGGAATTTATTGGACTTAATATATAAGTATAGTATTTATAAATATACTGCATTACACTTTCATTATAAATCATGAAAAATGTTCTGTGCTTTGTAATAAATGTATTCTTTTTTGAATTTAATGTTTTATATAAATGTTATAAAACCAAATAGAACTATAGTATTGTTACAAAACAATAATGATGTTGAAACAGTCAGTTCTTGTTATAATAAAAGTTCTGTAAGTCTTTTGCCAATAATTTGGCATTGAGGTATGGTTTAAAGCAGATGCTCCATATGATAATAAGGAATTGACTTTCATCAAATATTTTGTTTTTAATGCTTTGGGAGTATTATGTGTGTGTACATATACACACATTCTTGTTGATAGGGACTGTTATGTGATGTGTCATATTATTCGTTTTCCTAATATTAATTTTCAAGTTCAATGGCTTTAATTGTCATAAGATTCTCTTTTGATATACTGTTGAATTCCATTTGCTACTATTTTACCAAAACATTGTGCATTTACATTCATAACTGAGATTGACTTAGTTTTCAAAAAATTTGTTGAGTTCTCTTTGGTTCATATTTGTATCAGAACTATACTGATTGTATAAAATTAATTGGTGGCTTTCCCTTTTCCCTTGTGCCGCTGAAGAGTTCATAGAGCATGAGGATTAACTAGTCTTTTAATATTGGAATGCCCCCCCCCACCATAAAACTTATTGATAAAAAGCTCAAAATCTTTTTTTATAAATTCCTTTTTACAAAAATTTTTTAAAAATTGTTTATAATTCTTTCTAAGCCTTTTGATTATTTATATTTTATATATCTTCATTCATTCATTTTGGTAAATTATGGATTCCTTATCTATTTGATGAAATGCTTAACGATTTTTATCAAGTAATTATGCACACGATTCTGTTAAACTTGATTATTTTCTAAATCTGTTATTATCTTTCTCTTTTGCTAATTTTAGTAATATTTTTCTTATGCTCTTTTGGTAAAGTATGCCAGAGTTTGTGAATTTTTAATTTTCTTAATTCTGTTGCTTTTGATTTTGTAATTTATTACTTATTTTTGTAGTTATTTCATTCTGATTCCATGGGAAATCTTTGTCTTCATTCTTTTTATAACATCCTGAGTTGAACACTTAGCTCCTTGTTTTTAAAATTCTTCTTGTTTGGTACTGAGAACATTTATGACTATGACTTTGTCTCTAACAGTTGCTTTGTTCTCATCTAAAAATTTAAAATATAGTCCAGTTAATAAGAACATGAGAGTGGAGTGATGCAGGCTTGAGTTTGATTTCTGCACATATTGTGAAAAGAACCTTAACTCTTTAATTTTCTTCATTTGTAATTTGTAGTAAAAGTACTTACTTTATAGTGCTTTGCAAGATTAACTGAGATAATATATTTGTAAGTTTACAGTACAATGAAAGCAAAAATCAGTGTTAAACACAAATAGTATTTGTTGGAAGTTGTGGTTTGGTTTTTCTTTTAACTCAATAGTCATTTTAATTTTTAATGCCTAAAGTGTTGAGTGTCTGTTGCTTTTGTTCATCTTAAAATTTTCTTGTAAATTCCTGATTTTATTGCACTTTGGGCAGAAATACGGACTTATAATGTCTATTCTTTGACATTTTTCTCAGTTTTCAGTTTTTGAATTACTTGGATAATTGGAAAGAAGATTGTATTCTTTATTGAAGAGGGTTGGTTGTACACACATTCTACCTTATATTTATATTAATTCCCCATATTCATTATGTTAGTCATTTTCTTTTGTTATTTTTTAAATCTACGTGATCTGTAGCTATATTTGTGTTTCTTGTGCTTACTCTGGTTAAATTCTAATAGTTTGTTTTTTTTAACATAGTTTGAATTTTATACATAATTAATTTTTACTATTTTCTCAGTTCTATTTAAAATATTTTGCTTGCAATTCTAGTTCATATGAAACTATTTTTACTGCCTCTTCTCTTTTACTTTGAGAGACATGTGCCATTCTTTTATTTTTAAATTCTCTGTGGCATTTTGTTCAGGTTGGTTTCTTCTAAGGAGGCTGTAGTTGGATTTGTATTTGCTTTTATTTTATTTTTTGAGAGAGAGAGTATGCAAGTGAGTGTGTTTGTATGAGGGGGCAGCGGGAGAGGGAGAGAGTCTTAAGCTGACTCCCCATTGAGCATAGAACCCCACATGAGGCTCGATCTCACCACCCTGAGATCATGACCTGAGCTGAAATCAAGAATTGGACACTTAACCAACTGAGCCACCCAGCACCCCAAGTATTTGCTTTTAAATTAGTAGTTTAATCCTCTCACATTGTCTCCTCTTGCATTTTTTCTGCCTTCATTTTATTCTTCCTTCGTGTCTCATTTCTTCATGTATTGCCTTCACAACTCTTTTCCTCTCTCAAAATAATGATTGAGAATATAAATATGTATTCAGAATTTAATTATCTCTTATTTTACTTTGAAAAAGTTTAGGCTATCATTATTTTTATGGTAATTATCAAAGCCAAAGATGAAATGTGGTATATTTTGTGTTAGTGTTTGCTTAGTTCACATTCAGTTTCAGATCTTTTGTGATATAATGTGAGGAGTTAGAGTGAAAGGATTGCTATTTAATTTTTGTATTTTTATTATTTATGCATGTACTTCTATACATGTTTTCCTTTTTCCAATATTTTCAATCATTTACCTTGTAATGTATAACCATTACTTCATTACTCCTTGCTTCACTGGTTTCTATGATTACAAGTGTTGTTTAGCAGGATCTCTCTATTTCTAAATTCCTTGTTCTGATTCGTCTCTTGAAAAGTGGTTTTAAACACTTAGCTTTATTTTAATGAACTTGATATTTCTTGAGCCAGGGCACATCTGTGTGTATATTTCTATTGCCTTAACATGTATTTTAGATAACTGTGACAATCTCAAGTCCCAAATCCTCTATCCATCCAGACTGTAAGTGCTTCTGACTCAGTTCATAAATATGGAGGCAGGAACAAGAGTTGCTTTTCCTCTCTGGGACAGAACTGGGATGGGCTACCTTGACAGAACCTAGAACCTGTCACTGGACTGGATCAGTGTTTGTGTGAAGTATTCTAAGTGCTTCACTCTCTTTGACTTCAGATTATTAAGCACGCAAACAGGAATGTTCCCATATATTCTAGTTATATTTCTATTTCTACTACATTTCACCCTGAACCCCTACTTATTTCATACCCAGGAAAGAGTGAATTCTTAAAATGAAATTTAAAGTGCCCCATGGTACCTCTCTCTGAGCATAAAGGTAGCCTGTGTTAACAGGCCTTTGTTTTGTACTCTGTCTCAGTCAAAGGTATCTACAAAGTAGGCTTTATTAAGCCAAAGAACAAAAGAGAGAATGGAAGATCCAGATCTCCCAACAAAAATATCTCAGTCCTCCATTTTCTCAGATTCTGTGAAACGCTGTTTTCCATCCCAGAAGTTCCATCTCAGACTGTGAGGTTGCCATCGGGGATTCAGGAAAGAGAAAGTGGAGCTCTCCAAGCTCTTGACCCAGGGTAACATAGAGTCCACTTATCAAGTTTTTCTTGTTGCTTCTCCCAGTGTCATTCTTTCCATAGTGATGCTTCCTGGTTTCTCAGGATGGATTGACAAAGGAATCACTTAGGTTTATGCTTGAAGTATAAATATGTTTCCTACTTGGGAAATAGGAAAAAAGCATTTTGCAAATAGAGAATAGGAAAAATAATAGCTATCAAATGCTTGAGGGCTTAATGTATGCCTGAAACTCTAAGCCCTTCCTATTCATTATCTCATTTAATTTTCAAAACAGCTTTATGAGATTAAAGTTTTAATCATCATCCTTCTTTGGCAGGGTGGCAAGACAGTCAAGCCTTGAGTAATCTGCTCATGAACAAACATCTAAGAGGTGAGAGGGCACAGCTACCAGGTGTTTATTCTTAAGTGGGGGGCAGTACTCCCTCAATGCTTCAGCAAGCATTTGTAGACCAAAGGCAGACTGAGATTGGGCATAAGTAATTGTGTTTATTCATAAATAAATGTATTTTCAGATTGTGTTATGATAGCCTTTATAAATTGTTTTTTTTGACTATAGATTGTGGTGAACATTTTACAAACCAGTAACATGAAAAACTGAAACAGTTGGGGGCAGAGGCAAAACCATTTACCCCGACACATCAGGTGGACTTGAGCATCCTGACTAATGAATAAGCACTGAAGAATTTCCATCTCTTCTCTTCTGTTTGATCATAGCAGTGTGCTTATGTATATTGACTAAATTTTGAATGATCTGTTGTTATTTTTTTTCCAAAATGAACAAGCCCATCCTAATTTTCAAAGTGAAATTTTTGACAGGATCCTTATGCTTATCTGCAGATTTAAGCTTTTTGTTAATGAATTATAGGTAAAAACATAAGCAGAAAATTTATTTTCATCGCCTCCAAATCTGCATATATCGATGAAAGGAAGAGATGAAACATACATGAGAGTAAACTTGAAGGAGCAAAGATAAGTCTGCGCCTCTAATACATGAGTGAGCTCGCCTTCATAAACACAGAATCTGAAACGCTGGAACCGCCTATACTGACACTGAAAAACAAGAAAATTTGTAAAGTATTTTGAATTATGAGTTTCAAGTTTGTTTTCCCCAGGAGTTAATAAGTCTTCACTTAGATTTTCTGCTTTTTTTTTCCTTGTGTGCTAATATGTTTAATAGGTTGCTTAGCCAGGCACACATAGAAGTCTCACTGGAATTTCCTCACATTGACTCAGGGATTACTCTGGGCTCACTGATTGCTTCCATCTCTTCTTTCTGTTCCTTTTTTCTAATGAAGAAAGTGCCAACATTTGTGGAGTGGGGGGCAGGAGGAGAAAATAGTAAATGCACGCAAGGTATAGACAGTGTTCTCTGACATGTAAGTGGCAAGCACATTTATACTTCTCAGAACATGGATCTTTTCTTTTGGGGGGCATGATAATGGGCAGTAATTTTTACTAATGACTATGTGCCAGGACCATGACTTAAAAGATTATTTAATTCTTGTTATGACTCCATGAAGTAGGTAAAATTTTATGCCACTCTGTAGATGAGGAAACTAAGGCATATAAAGCTTAAATAACTTGCTCCAGGTCACTCAGCTTATAGATGTTGGTCCTAGGATTTGAATGCCAAAGACTCAGCTGCAGAGTTCAGGTTTATGATTATGATAAATTGCATCCCAAGATCTGTATTTACCTGCGTATGCATACACATGCAGATCAAACACATTCTTGGAACTCATGTTCTTTCACTGTGTCTGTGGAGAGTCTGAGACACGAACCTACCCGAGTGTACACATTTAGATGCATTCAGTTCACACAAACATTTGTATTTCTCAGATACACATGGATAAGCAACAGTTTATCAGAGAAGGGCTGGTTTTAAGGTACTGAAATCATCTTGTCCTAGGTCATTTGCAAAGTATAACCAACAGTGGGTGAAAGACAGGTTATGGATTGAATAAGTTTTCCCTCCAAGATAAAATTACATACACACACACACACACACACACACACACACACACACACACACACACTACAGGAGCCATGTATATTTACTAGCTGGTAAGTGTGACTTTCAGCCATACTGAGGGGTGGGGTTGAGGCTAAGGGCTAGGGAAGTAGGTAAAGTAGGAAAAACCAAAGACAACATCACATTCAAATTCTTTAAGTAATTCAAGCAGAGGCCTCACTAATTATTTTGTTCTTCATATTTAAAGTATTGCCCAGTTCTCTACATGGTGTCATAACTTTATAAATACTCAAGTTTTAATTAGCATGATTTTGATTAGCACAGTAGACATATGCATATTGCTTCTTTTTAGTAATATTCTGTGTCCACATGACCTTAATGCTTCCTTATTTTCTGGAGTTTAAATTGAAGCAAAGTAATTATCATTGCAATTTGATAGATCCTACAACAGCATTTTGAATCATCTTTCAGAAATTTAAGGTCCTTATATAAAAGCACCAAATGCTCCATTGGCTCAGCTTCTACACCTGTCACCTTTGTAAGATGTGAAGACGGTAAATCTCTTTTCATCTCTGAGATTCTCAGAATAAAGCCTTTCATGTTTGCTAAGGAAGGACATAAAAAGGGACATGATTGGAGGTGTACAGATACTTATGCACACCTAAACCTGCCTTCACTCTCCTTTCAATAGCGTGTGCCATCTTTGAAAACTCGAATCTGCATTTTTGCTATTGTTAACTATTTTTCTGTGCTACTGATGTTTTGTTAGTGACAGAGAGTTCCATACTTCTAATTGTATGATTCTTAAGTTTGGTGCAGTGGATTAAAATTAAATTGTGTATGTGTGTGTGTGTGTGTGTGTGTGTGTGTGTGTGTGTGTGTGTGTCTGTGTCTGTGTGAGAGAGAGAGAGAGAGAGAGAGAGAGAGAAGAGGATTCCAAATTATTTAAGTTATAGTCACTCAGTTGTCATTCCAAATGTTCTGTTTTTAATTTAGTTTTGTTCAATAATTTAGTTATTTCAGTATACAAATTCTATTACTCTGTAGTGACTCCACTCATGGTTTCAGTCTCTTCCAAAGAAAATTTCAGCTATTTCTGATCAATCCCATCCAAATAGCTTTACTTAAGGGTAAGTCACAGAACCAACAGCCTCACTGTACAATGTTGGTAAATTATTCATTCATTTGAGAAGCAAATATTTTTATTCAGCAGATGAAATGTTGGGTTTCAGCAGTGATAGGAATTCAAATTAGTGTTTTGTCATTTCACATAGCTAACATATAGTCAAAAATATATCTAATAATATATCTAATATGACATTTTGGATTGACCACTTCTTAAACATAACAGCAGGAAAAATCAACAACAAAAAAGGAAAGGTAACATTTATTTAGTGCCTCTTGGACATTATTTGGCTAAGCATTCTACATATATGACTGCTCTATTAATTAGATGCCATTATTTTTCCCCATCTAAGTTTAAGAAAATTAAAGATCTGAATACTTAGTAAGTAACTTGCCCAAAGATTTACAACTTAGTTTTTGGTAGAGTCGGGGCCATAGTCATGCTTCTCACTATCGTACTGACATGAGTTTATTTGCATCCTCAGACAGTATCTTCACTTACACACTGGTTTGGAGGAAGGAGGGAGGAGGTGGAACAATTATATTTGGTTACATACAACTTGGCAACTAGTTAAAATGTAGCTATAAAATATCTTCGTTCAGTCAGTTTCTCCTTCTTTAAACCAGTTCATGTATTGAATTTTCTTGGGTTTTTATATAGTATTTATGATTCAGATGGATCTGATTATTTTTTCCTTTGCTTTTCTCCTCAGTGCATATTATGATGTACTTACCAATATGAATTAGAACAAATCTTAAGGTAGATTTTTTAGATATTCTGTGGACAAGAAGATCTGCTTTTTTCAGTAGATCCCACTACATTCTCAAGTGGCAGCCCACTAATTTCTTCCATATCTTTTTTACATATTACATCTGTAATTAAGTATCTATCCCTATAGGCAATGCTTTCAAAAACTAAAGTAAGTTAAAAATACTGTAATGGGATAATGGCCATTTCTCATTCTCCTTATATAATATTTCTTTGTTAAAATTTTGTCCTCATAATAAAAATGTATACCTTCCTATGAGAGACTTCTTATAGGAAAAGGAATTTTTAATATCAGAAAAATATAATTTAACATTTCTGATCCTCCTTCAATAACATTATAGTTTTTTATGGTTTAAATATTTACTAATTTGATATTGATGCTGTCAAAAAATAAAATAGTTGTTTGACTTCTTTTCTCTTCTAAACATATTCAATTTGGTGGTGGGTACTGAGGGCACCTATTGCATGGAGCACTGGGTGTGGGGCATGGGCAATGAATCTTGGAACACTGAAAAAATAAAATAAATTTAAAGTCAAAAAAAATATTTATTGAGTACATACCAAAAGTTAGCTTAGATTCCCTGTGTGTTTCCATCAATTTTTGACATGTTTCACAAGTAATTTATGGACAATAATATTTAAGGGACAAAAATCTGTAAATCGTTTCCTTTCTTAATACATTAGAACAGATCTATTTTCATCTTAGTCACTTGCAGTGTAGTGTACTCACTTGAATGAGAGAAAATGTAGAGTTATATTTATTGCCTTTTAATTTACTAGCAAGCCCAAGGGAGTGTCCTTCACTGACCCATGTGTGTCACAGCAGGAAAAAAATATTGCTTTGAGAGATAAAAAGATAATAAATCCTGCTCTCTGTCCCAAAGGAACTGGGACTCCATGCCCTCCTTCCGACCTCGCAGCATGCTCTCTTCATCACACCTAACAGTATTGTCACTCTATATTGTTGGGAAGTTCATGTAGAAAGTCTCTGCTTTGTCATCAATAGGTGGCAAAGCTGAGACTTGCACCCAGAACCTCTGACTCTTGGCAGAGCTTGTGAGGTATTAAAGGCATTACCACCCAAAGTGGGTTTGTTTGGATTTTTTTTTAAGTTTTTCTTATTTACATAATCTTTACCTCCAACCTGGGGCTCAGACTTGTGACCCCAAGATCAAGAGTAACAGACTCCTCTGACTGAATCAGGCACCCCAAAGTGTTACTATTTTTTAAAAGATTTTATTTATTGATTTTGGGGAGAGAGAGAAGGAGTACTTACATGCAGGTGGGGAAGGGGAGAGGGAAAGAGAGAAGGAATCTGAAGGAGACCATACTGAGTACAGAGCCCAGCAAGGGGCTTGATCCCACAACCAAGAAATCATGACCTGAGCAGAAACCAAGAGTTGGACCCTTAACCAACTGAATCATTCAGGCACCACCGAAGTGTTATTCTTGATGAGAAACATGACTAGAGTCTAAGTTATCCTATGGAAATACCATATTAACTTTTAAAAGATGACTGAAACAGATAAATTTGTGTCATTACTACCACAGAGCTTTTTGACTTTAAACGAATTTAGTAGCAACACCCATAACATTAATTTATCTACACCTTAGTTTCATCCTCTGTGAAATGGGATAATAAGGGCACCTATCTCAGAGTTGCTATGTGGCATAACTGAGATAATCAGCCAAAGAACTTGCTGTGCTGCTTGGCACATAATAATCCTTAGTAAGCATTATATTATATTACTATTACAGTTTTATTTAGCTCACCACTATTACTTAGGAAGAGGGGAAAAATCTAGGATGAAAGTGGAAAACTGATTTTTATATATTAATTTATAATTAATTTGTAATTAATATATTTTAATACATTAAACTCCTGAAAGATAATGTGCAACTTGATAAGTATTCAACACTCTAAATACTTTCGTAATGTAAAACAGACTGTTCTACTAACTTCTAGGCATACCTCAAAGATATTGGGAGTTTTCCAGACAATCAAAATAAAATGAGCAAAATACATTTTTTTTTTGTTTCCCAGTACATGCAGCACTTAGGTATGCACTACACTATATTCTGTTACCATGCAATAGCATCATGTCTTAAAAAAAACAATGTGCCTTAATAAAAAATACTTTATTTCTAAAAATTGCTAATCATTATCCAAGCTTTGTGCAGGTCCTAATCACTGATTACAGATCACCAAATATAATGAAAAAGTCTGATATATTGTGAGAATTACCCAAATGTGACACGGAGACATGAAGTGGGCAAATGCTTTTGGAAAAATGGCGGCAACAGACTCGCCTGATGCGGGGCAGCTCCAAACCTTCGATTTGTAAAAAGCACAGTTATCTGCAAAGTGCAATAAAGCAAAGCACAGTGAAACGAGGTATGCCTGTGTATGATGCATGTGTTTGAGCACCTTCTTTGTGGGTGGCATCTTTCCAATTGAAAGATTTAGAGTAGAAATAGAATAAATTATGGATTAGCCTATTTATTATTCAGAGTAGCAGAATATCAGCTTTCTGTGTCTATAACAAGGAGTTGTTTAAATGAATCCTTTTTTCAGAAGCAAAAACATTTAATCTTTGGAAATCTTGCTGCAATAATCTCTCAGTTTCTGGAGGAGTCTGTTTCTGGAGGAGGTCTCTAGAGTACATTTGTCTATTTTTGAGGAGATTTCCTTCTCAGCTTATGCCCACAGCAAATAGAGCTGAGTCTCTGCTCTCAAGGATTGAAGCCCTGTAATATAATCTAATTTTGCTGAAGATCTAATAACCAACTACTATTTCTATGTGCATACTAAGTGCTTATCACTTCTGTGGTTTAATTTTCAAAACAGTGCTATGAAGTGTGTATTATTTTTAAAAGATAATGAATATTATTTTATTGCAGTGGTCTGAAATAGAACCCACAATATCTTTGATGTATGCTTATACATAGAATAGTCTGCTTTATAGTATGAAAGTATTTGGGTAGATCAGGAGTACTCATTACATTAGAGATTTTTTCCAGAAGCTTAGTGTATTTATTATGGATTTTTATAATTAATATATTAAAGTCCAAAGAAATGACAAAATGTACAGGTAGCAGATCTGGGGGACTGATGGCAAATGCCTTTGTTTTTCCATGATAGTTTATTACCCACTCGAAGCTTATTTCACAAAAGTCATTTCTGAATGCAGAAATCATTGTGCCAAGAACAGTGCCATACTGTTCATTCATTATCTTGTCACGTATTAAATGCCATTTCAATACATGGAATGAGAAGTCTAGACCTTTTTGCAAAAGATCACACAAAATCCAGGTGAAACCTGACTTTAACCCCTTTCCTGTCATGCCTAATTCAATGTCCTGTCTTGCATCAGGATTCCAAAAATACACTTGGAGTTGCTTTCCTCTGCTTCCTTATATTTCATTTCATTATTGTTCCAATTGTTAGTCTAGTTCCCAGTTCATGCAGTTTTTCTCAGTTGATTTATGCGGTCACTAAAGTGGCAACCCAGACTCACCTACCCTCCAGCTGATTGCCAGGGATTCATAAACCAGACTCTAAGGAAAGGTTATATATTTGGAAGAATAACAATTATAACTTTCAGTTGTTACTGCATATTACAGTGGTTAGTAAAATAGTCAACTGTCAGCCTGCTTACTTCAGAAAGGCGGAGCAGAGCTCTCTGGAGGATTTCACTTTGGACCCCCACCTGGGAATGACTTCACTCTCCTACTTCTGAAAGTAGAATCCTGTAGGAGTGTCATGACCTGCACCTGGAGCAGCCCATGAAAAGAATCAGAACAAGCTCCATTAAAACGTGTAAAATGAGGCAGAATTATACAAAAGGAACATGGTGTTTCCTGCTTCAAGTGCTACCTTGATGGTGTGTTGGATAACTCTAATAAGCAGTGGGATTTTTGAGCCTTGGTTTCCTCATTTATAAAATAGAAATATTTATCAAATGTACCTTATTTCCCATGTTCTAATTCTTGTAGGGATACAAATGGGATCATGCAAATGGCATGTTTTGGTAAATTCTAAGTTACATCCAAATGTTGGTTATTATGATGAAGTAGACGCTGTTGAGTGCATAGCACATTAAGTCGTTGGGTACTCTCAGTTCCTTTAGAGAATTGCTCATTTCTTTTCAGAACAAAGAATTGAAATCCTAGGTGACGCCCTAGTGGTATAGAGGAAAGTATTAATGCTCCCACCAAAGTGTCTACACTCTGGCTAGAGTGTGACTTACAAACTTTTAAGAGTCAGCACCATTAATCAAGCTATGGACTTCTACTACAACATTCAGCTCATTTCTGTAAGGAATGTACTTGGGAAGGAAAGAGATATATTTCAGAAGAGAGATATGTAGCTGTTGCGAGGCTCATTTTAAGAGTGTAGGGAAAACTGAGTAGGAGAGATGCCTTAGTAAAGTGTTATTACTTGCTTAAAGTCACAAAGTACATTCATGCACTATCAATCTTCGGTTCAATGAGATTAATTAATTAAGGCTGTGCATGCACACCATAAGATTAATTTACTGAATAATTCACTGAGAAAAGTATGTTCAATTTTCAAGTGCTTGAGACTATAATGAATCATTGACGTGACTAATTTACCTTCCTGAATTGACTGATAGGTTTTAAATTGAAGTGATCAGTAATTTAGGCATATTGATCCCACTTCATGTCACGTATATTATTAAGAATTCCCAAGACTTTTAAAGGACTGGAATGTGTTTTTCTTTATAGGGAAGTTGGAGAATGTCATAACTTGTCAACTGGAATTTCTTCTTTAGACCCACACATGTCAACAAGTTCTAACTTCCGGTCATAATTGATGAATCAAGAGAGAGGATTATGTTGGGAGTGACATGCAAAATTCTCAGGATTTCAGGGAGAAAGGTGAACAAAGAATTGCCTGCTATTATGCTTTGTGTCAGAATTCTCGTCCGCATTGCCGATGACTAGCTCTGAGAATTCAGTACACATGACACTAAACAGTAGAAAATGTGGCAAGCACAATTATGTTTTCCAGATCAATAGACATTTTGAAAAGAAGAAACTTTTATTTTTGGTCTTGGGAGGTGACCTAAATCATGTATTGGAGAGTCATATTCTCTTACTTAGAAACAGAAGCCAGGAGGACTTAGATATATATCTTAATGACTGTTCATATTCATCTTTATATGAGTTCCATCCATCTCTAAACCTGGCCTTTTGTAGGTGCTTCTATATTGTTGGATTAATAGAGTAAGGGTCTAAAAAAAGGAGTAATGAATGATCTAACTCAGTGGTATAGGCCCTATTTATAGGAATTATTAATGTATTATTCTCTCTTTCATATGGACTGGGTGCCTCTTATTGGAGAGAATGGTGTTCTAACTTTTACACTATCACTGCAGTTGCCATACTGTTACAACAAAATAGTTATTATTGGGAGCAATGTAAACATATATATTAAATCTGATCTGCTGCCTTTAGCCTCTCAATTTGAAAAACAGCTGCATCATTTTGAGATCAAATTTTATCTTGGGAAGAAGAGTAAGTAAAAATAAGAGCACACTTCACTAGACTTTCGCTTGTATGTCTTAATGTCTTTGAGTCCTCATTTTGAATACAATACTATCCTCTCTAGAGAAGCACTCATTCTATAATGGGTCTGCTTTGGACTTCACTGAAGAAGGTGTATTTGTTTCGATTTTTCAAGTATTTGAAGAATCTCATCTATAACATACCTTTATGGAATGGATTCTGAGGACCATGTTACTCAGTTCAGTTGAAGATTTATTTTATGCCTGTTCTCTTTTTGTTCTTTTCTTTGAGTGGGTATTGCTACATTTTGAGTTCTCAAAATGTTTTCTTCCATATTTGTCTGTATTTCCTCTTTATTTACATTCTACTTCCAAGTGTATTTTTTCCTTACATTACCCCCTTTTACTGACTTATTTTCTTTCTTTAAATATTCATTTTTTAGATTTTCCTCGTTTTTAGTATTATAGCCCATAAGGTTCCTGTGCTTTTGTAAATATCCACTAAAAATGCAATTTACTATATTATTTGTGGATTTTCATATAAAAACACAAAAGCTAAATCCCTATTATAGTTCAAGATTAAGGGAAATTGACGGCTATAGTGTTCTCTCCCTCTGAGTAAATGTGTCTGTAGGTGTAGTTCCTTTAGCTATTGGGAAGCTCAAATTTAGAATCAAGTTTTGATTCCCATTGAAGCAGTTTTCATTGCCACGTGTTTCTTATATGTCATTTCTGCCTCTTTTCTTCTGACTCCTGTTTCCTTGACCTGTATGTTGACAGTTCGAGTATACACCTTTAGTTTATTATAAAACCTCCCCAGGTCCTTCTCAGAAAAAGATATATTAGAAATTTTAAAAGAATACATGATAGTTTCTATATACAACTCAATCACACCCACTATTGTTAATTTTTCACATTTTTCTTTGCTTTCTTTCATATTGTTTTAGTCTTGTCCACCTATTTATGCTTGTCTTCCTCCTTTCTTACATTGCCGTCTCCTTCCTTCCTTGGATGTTCAAATATTTTCTCTGTTCGGCATTAGTCACCATATTCTTAATTTCCTTATCATTTCCCATGATCTGACATGGGTAAGTAACATGTGAAAAACCAACCCAATATGTCTCTTCACCCCTATTGCTTCATAACAGTGTGAGACCATACTACTGTTTGACCCATTAAAAGAAGAGATGAGTTGCTGACTGTCCACAGGCTCAGAATCCTAAAATGGTCCGGAAAGATTAATTGGTTATATTTTCTTTGGTTCCTCTCTGTATTACTGAACTTGAAGAGCTATTTTGCACACAACTGCTCTACTTCATAAAGAGAAAAAGAGGTAAACAAATGTGTAGTGGATTGCTGATAACATTTACTAAAGATAATGTCTTTCTTTTTTTAAAATTTTATTTTATTTTTTCAGTGTCCCAAAATTGATTGTTTATGTGCCACAGCCAGTGCTCCATGCAGTAGGTGCCCTTCTTAATACCCACGTCCAGGCTCACCCATCCCCCCAAACCCCTCCCCTCCAAAACCCTCAGTTTGTTTCTTGGAGTCCACAGTCTTTCATGGTTTGTCTCCCCCTCCAATTTACCCCAATACACTTTTCCTTTCCTTCTCCTAATGTTCTCCATGTCATTCCTTATGTTCCACAAGTAAGTGAAACCATATGATAATTGACTTTCTCTGCTTATTTCACTCGGCATAATCTCCTCTGGTCTCATCCATGTTGATACAAAACTTGCATATTCATGGAGGCAAAATATTCCATTGTATATATGGACCATATCTTCTTTATCCATTCATCTGTTGAAAGGCATCTTGGCTCTTTCCACAGTTTGGCGATTGTGTCCATTGCTGCTATGAACATTGGGGTACATATGGCCCTTCTTTTGACTACATCCGTATCTTTGGGGTAAATGCCCAGTAGTGCAGTTGCAGGGTATAGGGTGTAGAGCTAATGTCTTTTAAGCCTTAACCCAAATTGTGAGTCAGTGTTAACCAGCTTCCTAGGAAATGCAAAGATCAGACTAGAAAATCTGTGGTGTAAGATTTATTTTTAAATTTTTATTTCATTTTCTCAAAGGTTCTTGTAAATGACTTTCTCCCTTTACAACAACTAAGTTAGCCAATAACTTTGGAGTTATTAGCCTATTTAGAATGCCTGTGACTTCTGCTGAGAAATAAGAGAAAGCTTTTAAGAAATGGGGAAAATGGGGGCGCCTGGGTGGCTCAGTTGGTTAAGCAACTGCCTTCCACTCAGGTCATGATCCTGGAGACCCAGGATTGAGTCCCACATTGGGCTCCCTGCTCGGCGGGAAGCCTGCTTCTCCCTCTCTCACTCCCCCTGCTTGTGTTCCCCCCTCTCTGGCTATGTTTCTCTCTGTCAAATAAATTTAAAAAAAAAAATCTTAAAAAAAAAAAAAAGAAATGGGGAAAATGAATGGAGGGAACAGGAAACAGAAAGATTCAACATGCATGTGGAACAAAATGCCTTGTCTTCCCAACCAGATTATAAATTTACCGAAACTGGGCACTGCTCACCTCAAAACTTATGTCCTTCAATATCTTAGACAGGGTTATTGACTAACAGAATCATGTAACAATTGCTAACACCTCAGGAGAGTCAGGAAGTTGAAATTCACTTAGTTCAGCTCATGTATTATGAGCTAAGTAGCATACTATTTAATATATAGATATTTGATGAACTTTCTACCTGACAATCACTAACTACTAACTAGTATTTTGTTTCAACTTGTGTTTTGTTTCACTAATCTTCTAGAATTGATACCCATCTCATTGTTTTTATCCTCAAACTTTGATGCTCATAAAATGGAGTTCATGATTACTTGATGATGAAATACTCCGCTGACATGATGTTGTCAGCAAGTTTTGACATCAACAGCAAGACTGTTGATTCCCAAGACTGGTGTTACAGAGAAATTTCCAGCAGGCCAGATATATATCTTTCTGTGGGACCTTCATGACCCCGTGCTTCATTCCTGGTCAGTGGGAAACTCAGAACATAAAGAAGATACCATGGGAAAGGCAACACTCACAGCTCATTTCATGGCTGCCTCGGCTTCAGTGATGGATAAATTATTTCCATTGGTGGTGGTTCCTTCTGGGGAGAGCCATACACTCAGGTCCTCTAATGTCATTTCATAATGAGATATGAATATGAGAAAATAATGCTGAGTTGCTTCTTAACCAAGTGGAAATCTGGGTGAATCTGGAGAAATAACTATTACTAATGGTCCAAATACTTTTCCCAGGCAATGAACATTTATAACTTCTGTGTAGCTAGCTATTTCTAAAGTGCAGTGTTGCAGAAAACAGTCGGCCATTTCCTCTCTATTATGCTGAATGGACAACCTTTTGAAGACCCCTAGGACATGTCATAACATTTTATTTTGCCTGTTCTCAGTTCAGAGCACTGTATGAAAGCAGTCATTCATCCAGCATTACTGAAGAAAAAAAAATTTTGTAAGTGAATTTCCAAACAATGGTGATCTACACCTTTAAACTTAAAATTTTGAAATAAGATTATAGTGTGATCAATGCTTTTGTTGAAACCTTCAGTTAGATAGAAATATTGCCTTAAATGTTTTACATATCTATGTATTCTAAGGCTCTAATGAATATAGTTTATCTTAATTAAGAATAATATAAATATAAGTGAGCATTAGATTATTTCAATGTCCTATTCGTATTCATAATGATGCTGCTGTGCATCTTCTAACTTGAAAATCCAGTCAAGTCATCCTCCTGCTTAGAATCATCCTTCAATCTCTACTACCTGAGGTTAAGTCTATGTCCTAGTAAGTTCTTCAAATCATGTCTCTTCTTACCATTCCAGTTGGTTTTCTCTCTCTCCTCACTCCTAAATTTGAAACTCTGTGAAGCTGTATACCATCCCCGCAGTGGACCATAATGTTGCACAGCTTTGTGTCCACTTTTCTAGAAAGCCCTCCTTCTCCACTTCCATCTTGTGACCACCCACTCAACTTTCAAGATTCTGCTTGTTTCACCTCCTGGACGAAGCTTTTCCTGATCCACATATGGCCCACTTCCACTCCCATTACCCCAGCCCTTTTAGCACTATTGTGTCCTGTGTAGACTTCAGGTAAGTGGTCCTCAAACTTTGGGTTGCTTATTTGTCCAGATATTTAACTCATGGTGATTTAGTCATCTTTTTCATATTCCTCAGTGTTCCTTATAACTCGGTTTCCTAAAGCTTCATTCAGGCTTAGAGCATCAGTGAATGCAATGGAGTAAAGCTCCCAGGGCATTCAGACACATGTGAGACTGACACCTCACCCCTGACCTAATGACCCCAGCTATTCTGATATTTGTGTGTTTTGTGACTGTGTTTTATGAGGTTTTTTTTAAAATCTTTTCCACTTGATCAAGCTCTTGTCCATTCTTGCTGCTGTCAGCATGTATACCCTAAGCTAAACTGAAACCTGCACTTCAGTTCCTTCCTTTTATAGCTATTAGTGAAATAAATCGGGGGAGCATAACAGAGTGATTAAACGGTTGACCATGAATGTTTACAAGTGACTCAGACTTTGAACTTAAATGAGACTTCACATCCATTTACAGAACATCAGAATGTAGTGTGTTCATAATCATTATGATGAGGAGCTCATCAGCTCCACATTATAGGCCCACACTGACCACATCTGTGAGGCTCTACATAGCATTTTGAAACTTCAGCTTAGAACATTTCTGGGGACAGTGTTTAAGTGCTGCTTCCCTACTGCCCTTACAAACGAGAATACACATCCTTCACACACTAAACCCTGATCATATGTACTAGGTTTGCATATTAATCATTTTGGGGAAAAAATAGAGTCAGCCTTCAGTCCACCACACCTTAGATCTCTGTCATTGTTTCTCAAAGCCCATGCTGGAATATCCTTTCCTGACCTAGCCTTCCCTGTGTTACACCCAGTGGCACTCAGTGTTTCCTCTTCCCAGACAAAAGCTCCTCATCTACCCACTTCTGCCAAAACTTCCCTCCGTTTCCTCCACATTTCTCATCTCTGTGATAAGCAGTTTTCCTTTCCCACAACTCCTTCCCTGAATACCTACTGACCTTCCCTGACCCTGAGGACGCTGCTCTCCCTGTAGCCATCTCAAATGGAGGATGCCGACTCTTTCACAACCCAGGGACCTCCAGAGCTGGATGAGGTTTTTGGAATCCTCCAACCTCCCAAGTGAATATTTCCAGAGCATTACTTCCACACAGTGATGTAAAAATCCCTGCTCCCTGGGGGCTTGTGCTGCTGCAACACCAACGCTCACTCTTCTCATTACTCTACCTACCAACCTCTAGCTCACTCTGTCTCCTTCAGTGAATTCCAGCACCTCCCCACACTCCTTGTGCTCCACTTTAAGTCTCCTAGTCACCCTGGAGGGCTTTAATGTCCACCCAGTTAGTCATCTGGTCTCTCAACCCCTTCTGATTGTCTCCACAGGATTTGCCTTCACTCATTTCAAGTGACCCAAACGCACAAGACCATCATCATCTGGAAAAATTCCATCACCTTTTAAAATCCTAAATTAAATTCAAACATCCCACTCTGTCTACACTTCCTGTGCTTCTAGCTCTCTTACTCTTAACTATGTGCACTCCTCAGCACTATTAAGAACCTCAAGGTTCCCCTCTCACTTAACTGTATTCCCAGCTTCCTTCTTCTTCACTACCTTTTTTCACTGATTTCAGTTTCACAACTCATTGCTTTAGTACTGCTCATTCCTTCAGATCACTTTCCCCACTGCCTTCAAGCCAAGCTCATTCAGGAATATCCTCTTTTCTAATAAAAATCAGTCTGCCTTCCTAGATGCTATATCCTGCCCTCTACCAACTGGTGCTATAGACATGTCCCTTCCATGAAGATTGGGACCAATACAATATCATGGTTCCCAGTCTCAACGGGGCCTTTGAAGATGCTCAGGAGTCTTGTTTTCATAGTCAGAGTTGTTATCTGTTCCAGACCTCTCCTAAACCTCATTCGCTCAGTCACCAACTTTGGTGTCATCCTTGATTCTTTGCTTTCTTTCATGCACTAGACCTTATCAATCAGAAATCCTGTGAATTTTATTTCACAAACACAATATTACTTCTCAAATGTCTCTGCATTTGCACCTTAGTTCACATCATGTTTCCTCTAGATTATCCTAAGAGCATTGTTGTTTTTTTTTTAATTTTACTAGTACCTCTCTGGTTCTGCTTTTCTCCATATAGTAACTAGTTTGATCACTTGACAATGTACATATGTCAACTGGATTAATGATGTTCTTCTTGTACTGAATAAAAAGCCCAAACTCCTTCATATAATGTTTCTCATCCTGTGGGATCTTCTGCCATGGATTATGATCCCAGTTTATGTCTCTTCACCCTCTCTACATCTACACCCTCCATCTACAGCTCTTCACATTCCTGCTCTCCCTGAACTCTGCAGGCTTCTCTCTGTATCTCCGGTGCTCCCCCCATGACTTCCTTTGACAGGCTTGGATAATGGCAGTGTATCATTCAGTTGTTGAATTTGATGTCCTTCCTCTGGGATGTAATCCTTGACTCTGTTCAGCAACTGAGAACAATTTGAGAGTTTTACTGGCATTCTGATTTTATTACCAAAAGCCCTGTATGTTGAGTTGTTATTTCTTCTTTCCTTGCATTTTTATGCTGAGGTATAGCCTGACAGAAGGTCCTTTCGAGTTGTTTTTTTCCCCCCCAGAGTAAAATACCCTTTACAAAATGGTGAAAGAAAGTACTCTCTCATATATTTGCCAAATCTTCTGAGCCTCTCATCTATTGAACAGAAATTATAATAGGATGTGCTGAGAGGAGCACTATTACGATCAAGTGATTAAGTGAACTATCACATGTTAAGTACCGGGAAAATATTAACCCTTCAGTAAATTTTTTTTTTTATTTTAAGGTTTTTTACTTATTTGACAGAGAGAAACACAGCCAGAGAGGGAACACAAGCAGGGGGAGTGAGAGAGGGAGAAGCAGGCCTCCTGACAAGCAGGGAGCCGGATGTGGGGCTCCATCCCGGGTCGATGGGATCATGACCTGAGCCGAAGGCAGTCACTCATCCAACTGAGCCACCCAGGCGCCCCAACCCTTTAGTAAATTTTAATTACAATGCCCTTTTGTAGATTTAGTAGAGCAGAGGGTTTTTAGATCATTACTGCAAAGATGCCAGATTTTATATAAAATGTTTCCTTTGAGAGATCTATTCACATATCTGGTAAACACAAAGAAATTACTAATGCTTCTTAGAAAAACAGAGGTCAGAAATGATTAAAACACACATATACACATAGTACACAAGCAGGTTACCAGTTTTTTCCTACTATGATCAGTAAAGATGTGAAATCTCCAAGCCAGACTTTGAATTATGGTGATCACAATAGACATGTGTGAAGTCCTTACATTGTTCCAGGAATGTGTTCCTTGCTCTGTCTACACAAACTGATTGGATGAGTCAGGTGTGAAAATTCCTTCTCAGTTAAGCAATTGATGAGTCGTTTCAATCTAATCGGTTGTTCATCTTTAGTCAGCTAGAGTTAGGCCCTGAGAGATGGGTGGCTTCTTCAAAAGAATTGGTCATGAATGTAGAGTCAACACAAAGAGGCTTGTATTACATTAAGGAACCCCCAAAGCTACATGGTACGATTTATGTGCCGACATCTTAGTGAGCATGTTTTTATACCATGTATCCTATTGATACTTTCAGTAATGTTGCTAACTGACTTTTCATGTTTTCACTAAAAAAATGGCTTTCATAGTTTAAAAAATGAAGTGAAAGGAATTGCATTCTTTCAGAATTTTTATTTCCTGCAAATAGGTAGGTTACAAATAATTTCTTATCTATTCAGCTGAATACAGGGTTCCTGAAGGAAAAATGTGGGGAGGGCAGCATATATGTGTGGTATGTATGTGCATTATTTCTAAGATCCTATGGATTCTGCGCCATTAATACTTTAGCAAGAGATTCTAGGTTTACCATTACTTTTACATGATGGGATCAGTTATCATGACGTCATAGATTTATCAGTGGGATTAACTTCAAACAGTTACATAAGCAGACTCACCATATGATGTGGAAATTCCCTCTGCCAGCTCTGACCTGTGGTTATCCACACCATGTCTGACCCCTTCAATGCAGTTTCACCTCTGCCCACATTCTGCTTCAGTGCCAGTTGTTATGAAGCTCCTTTTTCTGGCAACCCAAATTCTGTTTTTCATAGCTTCCCTCCATTTGTCATGTTTCTACTTTCTGGGATAACAGAATATTTGAGAAAAATTCATAATTTTTCACTTATTTTTCTCCAGAGCTAGCTTCTGTACTCTTACCTGCTTTTTCATGGTTTTATAATCATGTGTTTACTCATCCATTTATCTAGCATCAGCCATGTTTTTACTAAATATAGGGTATTGTGTATGGGTGCTTTAAAGGAATATAAAAATAGATAAGACATGATCCCTTCCTTCAAGTAGCTAACATACTATAGCAATCTGTGAATCTCTCTCCTAAAATGTGACAGGATGAATAGAACATAACCCTCCAGATGTGTTCTAAGCAATGAAGATTGTAATAAGACTGCTCTTTCTCCTGATCTGAACCCCTTCTGATGTCTATTAATGAAGTCTATGTTTGTCTTGGCCTCATCATAGCTGTGTCAGATATTGGGTTTCTGGTCAAATAAAAACTCAAGTCTTTCTTTATCTCAGCTGGCTGAGCAAGGTGCTTTTCATAAATTATGTTTACCCAGGTGTGATTAACCCCATGTTACTTAAGAGGAATTGAAGGCTCTGTAAAGCCATGCAACATGCTCGAGGCCACAAAACAATTGAGTGATGAGTAAAAGGAAACTTAATTTCCCAGTGGAGATGTTCATGGGTGACTTTTTTATTCTTTCCTCAAAACTGGAAGAATCTGAAAGCATAAACAGCTTCAAAAAAGTTTGTTATTGGTAGATCCATAATAAAAAATACAGATGTTTGGTGAAATAGTCTTTTATGCCCCTCCAACATTTTCTAAGTGTGGCAGGATTTTTTCATTGACTGAGTGTTGGGAAGCTTATTGTTGGTGCTTCCCGTACCCGCAAAAATATTCAGGACTTCTTATTTAAGAGAGTTCTTGCTTCACTTCCAGATCTCCTTGTCGTTGGTTCAATGCATCTCCCTCTCCTCTCTTGATTGCATTCCTGACACTGAGTATTTCTTTATTGTGACCTAAAATCTCTACTGACTTCCCATACACTGATGCCTACCAGATGTAGACATGTCTCTTTGCCACCTGGGAGGTAGCTGACTGCAACTTTAAGCTCCCAGTTACATGCTCTGATCTTTGATCTGGTTCTACTAGCTCCTACTTAGAATTCAACTCAGATTAATTTACTCAGCACGTATTTTTGAACACCTGCTATGTGTCAGACAGGGATAGATGGTTGCTTATACTCAGGTAAAGTCATATACACTTTGGTACCATTACCCAGGATGGAATACTGAGCAGTATCTGTCCTAGTGTGGAAATCCATGCTTTCTATCCCATTAGTTAAATCTGTCTTTATAATTGTCAGATCTTGGACTCTGCACATTTGAGTCTTTCCAACTAGATATTTAAAGTAAATAAATGAAATAGGAAGCCCCCTTATTCCATGTCATGAGTTCAGATTGCCTATAAAGGTTGTAGCATGAAACATTTCAGAGAAAGTGATGGGAATGGATGGTACATTTGTGGGAGAGGCCTGACTCCCAGGAGTCTGTCTCTGCCTCCATTCCCGTGTAGACTTCAGTCAGGACTCTGCTGTGAGCCTCCAGGAACAAGGCAGTTAGTGCATTTGCAATGCCTCCTGATGGTGTTCCTGCTGCAGCTGTCAGATGTATGGAGACATAATTGACAAAATTCTATTTATATCCTGGGATAAACTTAGAAAACCAAGCCATGCCGCCTAAACTAGCATATTCAGTGGATCCCCTTGCTGCAGTCTCTACCATTCAAGTGTCAGTGCTATACATTTTCTATTTGTCTCAACATTACTAATTGGTATACACCTTTGAATACAATAATAGTGCAACAAGAGTGCGGCTTCTGATGTCAGAAGGCCTGGGTTCAAATTATGGCTCAATTCAGTATCATGATTGGTGACAAGTCTATCAACTTCTTCATCAGTAAAATTAAAAGAATAAATAGTGTCCACTTTATAGTGTTGTAGTAAGGATTAAATAAGCCATGTTGTACTAAGCTCTTAGAACAGTGCCTACATACACAGGAAGCATTCAAAATTAATTGTTATTTTTATTCTTATTATTTTACCTCCAGTTCAGACACAGGAGTGGGTACTATGCCAGAAAGTGGCCTAGTCAGGATCCAGAATACCGGGGTTACAATCGCTGGTGTGCTACTGGCAAACTGTGTGACTGTATGACCCTGGAGAAGTCATCGACCTTCTCTGAGCCACAGTTTCCTTGTGTGTAAATAGGTGTATGTTACAATGTTTTAAATGCTAAGGTTTCTTTTAGCCCCAAGAGAGATCTTCATCACCATCTATGAATGGGTCCCTAGATAATACAGCTTAAAGAAAGAAAGAAGATAAATATTACTGAGGAAATTATATTCTTAAAGACTCCTCAAGGGAGCATTAAAGCCTATAGGAAATATTTATACCAGAATATACAAATTATAGAACAAATAATGCTACACCTCTGGGTAGCATTTATAAAATTATGTTTTCAGTCAAATGACAAGCTATTTGCTATGAGTGTGGAAACAGGATCAATAGACTTCTATTTCTCAGAAGAATCAGGTACACCCCCTTTGTCATTCTCATCACTAATTAGAAATTTATATACACGTTTATGGCTGGAAATTCTAAATTCTGTGCAGATAATTTCATCAGGGATCTTACTTTAAATGAGTTACTCCTAGAAAGTAGGCTTATGATGATATCAACCCTGAAAATAGGATGGTGAATTTTGGGGTATTTATCTGATACACTATAGTGTTTGTGGCACAAAAGATTTCTGTTAGTCTAAGCAGATATTAGGCTTTATATTCCGTATCTAGCTCTTCTCCCAGAAACAAAACTATTTCTTGTTCTGTGGTGTTGTGGATAGAACATTGTACCATGGGGTGGATCAGGAAAGGGAAAAGGAATGTGTAAGAACAAAATAAAAACTATTCAAAAGGAGAAAGAGAAGAAGAAAGAACGTGTTAGTTGATATAGTGGTTAAACCTAAAATCAAATCCCAGCTTGCTGACTGTGTGACCTGGGGCAATTTAATTAACCTCTCTGAGCCTCATGGTTCCCATGAGTAGGTTGAAGATAATAATATTTGGACTTTAAAGTAAATGAAATACGTAAAGTGTCTAGAATAGAGACTGGATAGTAGTAGATGTTTAATAGCTTGTAGTGATTATTTCTGAATATTAAGGGAGGAGGTTTGTACACACTATGCTGTGTTGATCCTGGAGCATAGTCACATGCTTCATAATTCTTCACAACATCAGAAGAAGCTATGTTTTTAATATTCACTCAGTTCACTTGTATTCATTGTAAATAATGGAACTGATTGCCTGAGTTAGCAATGTGGCTATTCCAGCTGCTATTTCTTTTTAAATGAGATTATTTAGTAAATATTCTTCAGAGAAGAATTCACTCATGATTTCAAGACTGTAGAGCAAAGGGACTGTAGCTAGACCATTTTTGGCAATGTTATATATTGGTAAGAGCCCATGATTTTGAATCAGATATTTTGTTTGAATGCCAACTAAACCACTTACTGGCTTCTGTTTCAGGGGTAAGGCATTTAACCTCTGAGAATAAGATTATCAACTAGAGGTGGAAATGGAAACAAAACAGCACCTATCTCAAAGAGCTTCCAGGAGAGTGGAATTCAGATGAATGTGGGTGTACTTCTTGAGGGAGTAGAGTGCTGTTAACAATGTTGTTGACTCTTGGCCATGTCTGACCCAGGATCACAAGGAAAAGAGTTTCCCCTCCTGTTAGAGTCTATTGTTGCATAAAATAAAGAAGTGAAGGACACCTGTTTCTTCTTTATGAACTGTTTTTACTCCTAATACTTCCAACACCAAATGTATTTGGGTTTTTCCCCCCACACCAACCAGTTCTCGAGCTCTCCGGATACCAGCTAAGCGTCCTACAATTCAGTTCTGATGCTACTTCCTGAGAGTTACTGCCCACTGCACTGGCTAAGGGCTCAGTGTTCAAAGACTTCCATTCACTTCAGATGCTAATCACAAGTTGTAGGCCTCCTGGACCTCCGACCACCTGGCTGTAAATCAGGGTTCCCATGACCCCCTCCTCAGGTTCAGTAATTTGCTATAGTGATTCACAGAACTTAGAGAAACACTGTGCTATTATTGGTTTATTATAAAATATGTTAAAAAAGGATATAAACAAACAGGCAGATGAAGAGGTACGTAGGGCGAGGTCCCAAGGATCCCAAGTGCAGGAACTTCTATTCCTGAAGAGCTAAAGTACGCCACCTTCTCAGCATGTGGATGCATCTAAAAACCCAGAAGTTGCCAAACTCCGCTGTTTAGAATTTTTTTTTAAGATTTTATTTATTTATTTGACACAGAGCGAGAGATCACAGGTAGGCAGAGAGGCAGGCAGAGAGAGAGGGGAAGCAAACTCCCTGCGGAGCAGAGAGCCCGATGTGCACCTTGACCCCAGGACCCTGAGATCACGACCCAAGCCGAAGGCATAGAATTAACCCTCTGAGCCACCCAGGCGCCTAGAATTTACTTTTTTAATGGCGGTATCATCACAGGCGTGATGGAATATTAACTCAATCTCTAGTCCCTCTCCTCTCCCTGGGGTTAGGAAGTGCTGATAAAAGCCCTAGTTTCTAATCAACATTTGGTCTTTCTGGGTACTAGCCCCACGCCTGAAGCTGTCTCAGGACCCACTAAGAGTTCCCTTATCAAAACAAAAGATGCTTCTGTCACCTCTAATCTGTTAGAAATTTCAAAGTTTTTGAAGTTCTGTGCCAGGACCAAGGACAAAGATCAGAATTATGTTTCTTACTATATCACAGGATCGTCCTTTTCTCCAGGATCAATAGAAACTTAAATTGTTTTACTTTTTTCCTCTACCAACTTGTTCTGTGGAAGGAGCTTCAAATTTACTAATTCAAATTTCATAATTTACTGTATTTAATACATTTACTACTTAAGCCAGACTTCTTAGTTTTTTCAGCTTTACTGAATGAGAATCAAAACCACAGTGAGATCTCAGCTCACACCTGTTACAATTAGCTGTTAGCAAAAAGGCAAGAGACAGTAAGCTGGTGAGGATGTGAAGGGAAGAGAATCCTTGTGCTGTGCACTGTTGGTGGGAGTATAAATTGGGGTCGCCACTTGGAAAACAATATGGCGGTTCCAAACTTCTTAATTTTGGACCACATTAAAAACTGGGAACTTTCTCCTTGCCTCCAAAGGCACCACAGCTTTTCTGAATAGAGCAAGGAGAAGTGTGTATCTTGTCTCTTAATTTTTGTAGACACAGCTGTTCATTTGAGAAGGAGGTTATATGTTCATTCTCAGCCCACCCGTGTTTTCAGTGCCAACCCAAAGATGTTGGAGGAGATAAAGTTACGTAGTAGCCGCCTCCTCACCTCCACCAGGTTACAGGATATCCTCCTTCAGGAAGTTCCGACGTCAGGAAAAAGAGGGAGTCCCACTTTTGAGTGTTCCTGCTTTTTCTAGCCCATTTATTTCCTTCCTCCTTCTTGCCACTCTGAGACTTATCCTTCCCAGACCAGAGTTTCCAAGTGGATGGAAGATGATAACCTTTGGGTTAATTGCACAAATAAATCTTGAATCATAGAGAGAAGAAAGATATGCAAGGAGAATATAAACAATCGTGGAACTGAAGATCAGAGCCAGATGGGGAGGAGTGGAATATTTGGTATCGTATTTTGAAAAGGTGGAAAAATACATTTCTGTTTATTGAGGAAGAAAAGAAGGTTACTAATTAAAGAAAGGTAGTGAACCTCCAAGTTTTTTTTTAACAAAGTTCTTTTAACAAAGACAAAAACAGAATGAATAAAATAGTCATCAAGTCAGCGGAAATTAGAGTGAGGATAAAGAAGAAACCACAAAGGAGAATAAATAATTCTGTAAAATGGAAGGATTCAAGTCTGTTCATCATTACAATAAATATAACTGGGCTGTGAGTTCCTTTAAAAGTTGTATTTTAGGGGGCGCCTGGGTGGCTCAGTTGGTTAAGCGACTGCTTTCGGCTCAGGTCAGGTCATGATCCCGGAGACCCAGGATTGAGCCGCGCATTGGGCTCCCTGCTCAGCGGGAAGCATGCTTCTCCCACTCTCACTCCCGCTGCTTGTGTTCCCTCTCTAGCTGTGTTTCTCTCTGTCAAAATAAATAAAAATCTTTTTTTTAAAAAAAGTTGTATTTTAGGAGCGCCTGGGTGGCTCAGTTGGTTAAGCCACTGCCTTCTGCTCAGATCATAAGCCTGGAGTCCCGGGATCGAGTCCTGCATCGAACTCCCAGCTCCGCGGGGAGTCTGCTTCTCCCTCTGACCTTCTCCCCTCTCATGCTCTCTCTCACTCATACTCTCTCAATAAATAAATAAAATATTTTTTAAAAATTAAATAAAACAAAAGTTGTATTTTAAAATTATAGCTCAGTACATGCCATGTATGAAAAACTGTTAGAACAAAGAAAGGTTGATGATAAAGAATGGGCACCAGTGGTGGTAATAATCTAGCTGAATTTTAATTTCCTGTGAGTTATTTCTATTCATATACCATAAATTTAAAGGATACAGCCTATGCTATCTGGTCTATAGATTTTCTGAACTATATGGTTTATATTTTGCATTGATTTATTTATCCTTTATTCAACAAATGGTGACTCCCATCATATAGTGGCAAACTGCATACTGTGACTAGAGCTGTATTTTATCAATCGAGGAGATACTTATGATTGGTTTAGACTCTTAAATTACTGTACCTTTTCTCTTTGTCTATCACTCTGACTGATGAGTGAAGCTGTAATTCAGTTGTGTGAGCTGATGTGACTTGTTAGTGGCAGTCCCAAGTTATTTATTTTTGTAAATCTTATGTTCAATGTGTGTTAAGAGTCTGAAATGCATTTTGAATAAGAAGGGACATTAATTCAGTGATTAATATTCCAGATTATTTGCTAGTTTGCTTTCTTTTTATCATCTTTAACTTTAGGGCTATAATTTCCTTTTTGTATTTAAAAGGGAAAAACATATTTTTTCTATTGTCTTTTGCTGAATTGCCATATGGGTGTGCCAGCAGCAAAGGTTTCAAAAGGATCTTATTGTGTTTCAACCTCACCTGGGTCCTGGTTGCAAATGCAGATGTTCAGACCCCAGACCTTCTGAATCATAGTCTGCATTTTAATAAGATTCTTATCTGATTTGTTTGCACATTCAAGTTTAAGAAACACTTCTCAGATTTGGGGGGACTGATATATTAATTATGCAACTAAAATTATCACTGGTCACACAATAGAAAATAATGACCAGAAAGGTCTTTATCCCATATTTCCACTTTGCTTTATCTGTAGGACTCTTGGGATTTAAGATCATTTCTTATGAAATATGATATATATGATATATAATTTATGATATATAACATATAATTATATATATCATTATCTTATCATGCTTTCTGGTATCATCATTTCTGTATTTACATTATTGAGATATTTTCATTCATTCTTGGTTTCAGTGACTGAGATATGTACATGGCTAATGTTTATAAACGTCTTCAGAATGTTTTGGAAGTGGGTATAAAGGACATAGAAAAAATTTTATCTTAGCATGCTTTCTGGGACAATCATTTCTGTATTTACATTACTGAGATATTTTCATTCATTCTTGGTTTCAATGGCTGAGATAGGTACATAGCTAATGTTTATAAACATCTTCAGAACCTTTTTGGAAGTGGGTATAAATGACATAGAAAAAAATTTTATCTTATCATGCTTTCTGGGACAATCATTTCTGTATTTACATTACTGAGATATTTTCATTCATTCTTGGTTTCAATGACTGAGACATGTACATGGCTAATGTTTATAAGCATCTTCAGAACCTTTTTGGAAGTGGGTATAAATGACATAAAAAATTTTTTAAATGTGCCTTTTCTGATAAGAGAATTTAAGTATGTTGGAAAGTGACAATACTTTAGCTTTCAATTCAGTTGAACTACTTTGGGCACAAAGACAGAAAGGGATTTTTGTTCCAGCAACTGCACAGCAGGAACAGCTGAAACCCAGAGAGAGATAATGCACTAAGTATAGCAGTTAAGTGATAAAGATTTCAATTCCTAAAGTGGCAAGCTCCAAGCATCAAAGCAGCAGGAACAGCTTAACACAGCAAACAGAAATGGCAAGAATCTTCTGGAGCTCTGAGGACGCCTTTGGGTACTGTCAGAGAGGAGGCCAAGCGGGGTACATCTCAAAAGGCAGAGAGATGCTTACAATTGGTGACTGCTGATTGTAGATCATGCAAAGCACCATGTTCTACTAAGATACCAAATGCAAGGATCTTTTCAAAATTATTTCCTGTTTTCTCTATAACATTCTGTACTCCTGGACATTCCTGTTTTCTCCTTCCTTGACTTTGTAGACCTAATGTACACTGTCTAGACTTGCCTCCTTGACCTGATCCTTTTTTTTTAGATTTTATGTATTTATGTATTTATGTATTTATTTGTTTAGCATGAGCTGGGGCAGGGGCAGAGGGAAAGGGAGAGAGAATCTCAAGCATACTCTGCCTTGAGCATGGAGCCCAACAGCCCAACACAGGACTTGATCTCACAACCCTGAGATCATGATCTGAACTGAAATCAAGAGTCGGATGCTTGACCAAGCCTGATCCTTTGAAGACTGCATTTTTTCTTTCTTAACCACTTAAATGTTTTGTTTCAATTTTCAGAAGTGACCAAAAAAATACATTTCAAATCCAGACATCCAGATCCTGAAACAAGAATATCCTGGACACAGGATGAGAATATCCTGGACACACATTCAGTAGGTTGATCAGAAACAAACAAAAAACAAACTCATCATGTTTAGCCCCGCATAGAAGACTTTCAGATTGTGTCTGCAGAGTAACCAGACTTTTTTAGGGTTGTCTCAGGAGCCCCTACAGAGGACAAGGGGGATCATGCCACTGAAGATTTTTGGAGGGACTCCCTCTTTGTAAATTTCATATATGTCAGTGGTCCTCCAGTGTTGACAGAACTGTGGCTGATCAGTTCTTCCTGTTACTAGATTCAGGAAAGTAATATAAGACCAAAACATTTAACCTTACTTTGAAGTTAATTTTTTTTTCAAAACTTTAAGTCTGGTCATATTTATTTCTTTAAGAAATGAACATAAGAATAAAGTAAAAAAAAAAGATTAAGGTAAAGAATTAAAGAATGCTGTTCAGCAATGATTAAGCATCTTTTTCATTTTGGTATTGTACTAAGTGCTGTGGATATGATGAATCATAAAACAAGTCTGTTATGAGGAATTTACTGTTCACTTAGGATGATGACATAATCTTTATATTCAAAATCCTAAGAAATTCACTGAAAAACTATTAAACCTGTAAATGAGTTCACCAAAGTTGCAGGATATGGAGTCACACAAAATAATTGTATTAATAATACAAAATAATTATATTTCTATACACTAGCAATGAAAAATCTGAAATGAAACTAAGAAAATAATCCACTCACAATTGCATCAAAAATAATAAAATACTCAGAAATAAATTTAACAAAAAGTTTAGAATTTGTACTGTGAAAACTACAAAACATAGTTGAAGTAAATATAATAAGACCTAAATGGGAAGGTAGTTCATTTTCATAGATTTGAAGATTTAATATTTTTAAGATGGTACTTCAATATAATTTCTATCAGGATTTCAGATATCTTTTTGCAGACATTGACAAAGCAATCCTAAAACTCCTATGGAAGGTGCCTAGGCGACTCAGAGGGTTAAGCCTCTGCCTTCAGCTCAGGTCATGATCTCAGGGTCCTGGGATTGAGTCCCACATCGGGCTCTCTGCTCAGTGGGGAGCCTGCTTCTCCCTCTCCCACTTCTCCTGCTTGTGTTCCCTCTCTCGCTGTGTTTCTCTCTATCAAATAAATAAATAAATAAAAGCTTAAAAAGAAAATGTCATATGGAAATGACAAGGGGCACAGGATAGCTAGCACAATATTGAAAAAGCAAAATATAGTTAAAGGACTCACTCTTCCCAATTTCAAAATTTATTGGAAAGCTAGAGTGATCAAAACCATGTGGTACTGGCATAATGATAAACACATAATTAAAGGGAATTCCCTTTTGTGATCTTGGGTTAGGTAAAGGTTTCTTAGTTATGACACACAATTAATTCCTACCATTTTCCCAAGGCCCACGCTTTCATTTTTCATCTCTTTCATTCCATTGGCACTTAAGCTGAATAGATGAGAGTTGAAAAATGTCTTATGTTTATATACCCAGACTCTAACTGAGTGGTTCTTAACCTTGCCTGCACACTGGGATCACTGGGGAGCTTCAGAAATACCCTCTAGGTCTGATGCTGTCACACTCAAAACTTCTAATTGCATTGGTCCGGAGTGCAGCCTGAGGATCAAATTATTCTAAAAGTTCTCCAAGTGATTTTAATATACAGTCAAGTTTGAGAAACTTGCCCTAAGTGAACAGTAAATTCCTCATAACAGACTTGCTTTATGATTCATATTTCCAGTGCTTAGTATAATACCAAAAATGAAAAAAGATGCTTCATCATTGCTGAATAAGCATTCTTTAATTTTTTATCTTAATTGTTTTTTTACTTTAGTTATTCTTAAGTTCACTTCTTAAAGAAATAAATATGATCAGGGGTGCCTGGGTAGCTCAGTCATTAAGCATCCACCTTTGGCTCAGGTCATGATACCAGGGTCCTGGGATAGAGCCACGTGTCAGCCTTCCCACTCTGCGGAAGCCTCCCTCTGCTTGTGTTTCCTCTCTTGCTGTATCTCTCTGTCAAATAAATAAAATCTTTAAGAAAAAAAGTATGACCAGACTTAAAGTTTTGGAAAAAAGTTATTTTAACTTCAAAGTAGGGTTAAATGTTTTGGCCTTATGTTACTTTCCTGAATCCAGTAATGAGAAGAACTGCACAGCCATCGTTCTGTCAACACTGGAGAACCACTGATTTTGGTTTCCCATGATCCAGACCAGAGACGTCCTCATTGATATTGGACATCACTGGCTTAGCGGTCATGCCTGATTCTGTCAACTTTTCCCCCCTGCGCTATGCCATGTGGAAATAAGAACACATAAGAAATAGCACCTGTCTTTGAAGCTCTTGCAGTCTACTATGAGATAGAACTCAATGAGCCAGGCATCTGGAGACATTCTATTTCAGAAATTACATATGTAACACTGGAAGTGTTTTCTTTACTATCCGGAATGAAACCAGGATATTCACTATCATCACAATTTCTTTGACAATATATAGAATTGCTGTCTAGCATTTTGAATAAGAAAACAGAAATTAGAAGGTTGAGGCTTTAAAAAAAAAAGGGATGAGGCTTATAAAGTAGTAAATAAAACTGTCATCATTTACAAATGTACTCTCTTTACACAGAAAACACAATACAATCTCTAGAAAAATTATTAGAATAGTTTATGGTATGATGGATGAACAGAAGGCTAATACACAAAAAGGAAATTGCCTTTCTATGCCCCAGCAACAGATAACCAGAAAATATAATTCAAAGAGGACATTATTTACTGCAATATCAGAGATTATTCATAATCTACGAATAACATAGAAAATAGCAGGATGCAAAGGAAAAGTCATGGAACTGAAAGATATGTTAATGATCTAAATAAATGGAGATTGAAATTATATTTCAGGTTAAAGAGACAGTATTTTAAAGGTTTCAATTCTCCTTTAGTTGTACTTTAGATTCATTGAAATTCAAATTAAAAATCTCTCATAGGAATTTTCATGAAACTTTATAAGCAAGTTCTAAAATTTCTGTAGAAAGATCAGGAGCCAGGGAAACGGAAGATTTTTGCTATACCAGATATCTGTCATTGCAGATTACAGATCTGTCATAGCTTAATCATTTAAGATCTTTGTGTGTGTTTATGTTTCTTAGTGCTATGTATACATCACAATGAAGAACTGAGGTAACACAGAACTTAAGTACAGTTACTGCTTTCTTTTGTTATGCCTCTCTGCATTTTGTAAATTTTCCCCAGTTACTCTTTGTTACCTCATAATCAAAAAGAATATTCTAGTTTTCACATGTCTGCAACATGTTTATTGGGTTCTAATAGTACATTTGGCATTTTCTTCTATATTACTGCTTTATGTCTCTACTTGCTTTTTTTTTTTTTAAGTTAAAAAGGCTCTAAATTGAGGTGTCTGAATGTAGCTGAAGACTTTGTGTCACTGCTCTTCTATAATCTACTCTATTTCAAACAGATCAAGGTCACACATGCCTTCAAGCCCCAAGATCAAACCATTTCTATTAAGCCAGTCAACATGAATAGAGTTTCTTATAAGCCCGGTGATTTAAACTAGAAGTACATTGCGCTTTATTACATTCTGAATACTAATAAATTTCATCTTATCTTATTGTCTCTTGGCCCAAAGACAGAGGTTTTGACTTGAATGAAAATAGGTAGAATTTGATGTTTTTCTGATTTACCTAGTGATCTGTGGAAAGAATGATCATACTTTTCAATGACCAAATAAATGAAGGTATCATCCTCCTTGACTCAAACATATAGGTTGAGGATAGTTAGAATAACTTCAGAATTAGGGAGAATCTGGGATCTTACAAAAATTCCTTTGTTCCAAAAAGGAATTCCTTTTTTCTTACTTTGATTCCTGGGGATGAGCAAGAAGCCAACCTGAACATAAGAATTAATTTCAGAGTTTACTACAGCTGTGTTCTTTCTCAATGATTTTTTTGGATACAAATGACTTTTCTGAGATCTATCTTTCTTGTAGATTCACTCTATTACATAATACATTCATTGATGGTCACCTTTTTTTACTTAATAAGCTAAAAATAAGAGATGAGGCAATGACTGTGATTACACTGGACTCCAGCTCCCAGAGTAGAGTCTAAGCACTTTGAATTGACATTTGTGTCGTTGTCAAAAACCAACCGCTTGCCACATCCATTGGTGTAAAACACAACATCTGGTTCAGTATAATTAGGTTTTCAAGTAAGTTGATGAGAAAATGAGCCTTGTGCACTTATCCAAATGAAGAAGCATGAAGAATTTTCTTTTGATTGACATAAATATATGAGATGAGGTTGAAAATAGAGAATCAGGTCTTGGAATCACACTCTTGGCCTCAAACATGACCATTGCGTATCACTCAGGAGAGGGAAAACAGACTGCAAATTTTCTTTCATCACCAGGCACATGCTTGGTGATGACATTTCAGTATCAAGTGTCATGGGGGAGGATATCCTGGGCTTGTTCTCTTATTGAGTGTTTGTCCCAGAAATAAAAAGGAATCAAGCCCAGTGGCTTCATGATGGTGAGTGCAGAAGGCTTAGTGTTGTCATGGGCAGGGCTTGGAATGTCACTGGACCACCTCTTCGATGTTTCTGAGAGGGGAGCAGAAGGCATTTCTGGAGTTGGGAAGTGGCCCGCTGGGCAGAATGGAGTTGAATGACCTGGTCTTTGCTTCTGCCTCTTGTCAGGATCTGAATACTGTCTGCACATTACTCTGGAATAGTCTGTAGCTTGGAATGGGGCTCCATCTTCAGAGTAAACTCATGGAGCTGTTTAAAGAGTAAATTCCAGTTCTGAGAGCACGACCACTAGAGACAGAGACAGTGATTTCAGTTGAGGGAAACTGCCTGCCTAGTTTCCTTTCACAGCATTCTGAAGTTATGCTCTAGTTTGAACCACATTTACTTGGCCTTTGGCCACCACAGGCATCCACCTCCTGGTCCCCGTGGGGAAGGGGAGAGGCAGGAGAAGGGAAACTGCCACAAAGGGCCTCTTAAAAGACAATGCAAATCCCATGACTCTTCGCTTTAGGAGGGGTCCTATTTCCTTTTAGAAGAAGGGCTATTTTCTCTCTTCTTTTCTAAAAGGCTTACAGTAGGTGTGGCGCCTATTGAACTTCTGATTTCATTCAGGGCTTCACTGGTTTTAACAACAATAATATGTACTTGAGTTAAACAGACTTGAGCTGAAGTTCTAGTTGTACCCTTTTCAGGTTATGTAGATTTGGGAAATTAACCTCTTCTCACTGTTTCTTTATCTGTAAAGATAATATTTCTTTTCTCCCAACAAATGGGTTGTGGTGAAGACTAAATGAGAAAAAAAATTCACCAGAGGACGTTTTATAAATTAGCATTCTATGTAAATGTTACTACATTTTCCTCTTTAAAATACAATTATGGGATTGAAATATCAAATACCATTAGATGTTCTTTAATTTGACTCTAAAAAAAAATCAGAGTAAGTATAGCAGGACTTACTATCTACATTTTCCAAGTGAGGAGATAGAACCTCTCTTTAGTTAAATAAATTAAGAAAAGGTCATGCAACTGGTATGGTGGCAGCAATGAAACTCCATTTTAGTGTATTTTAAATTGACGTATTGGGAAGTGTTACAGGAGAAACCACTATACTTGCAGTGAAAATGAAGTATTGTGAAATGTAAGGTTTATTTCAATGAGTTCATAGCCAGTCATGCAGCTGTAGTCAGAGAATGTTGATTGTGTACCCGTGTTTGTCTAGGAACCAGGTCATTAGTTGTGTTTTGTTCTGTACTTGGTTCTTATTGCTTTGTAATGCAGTTATTAATGGCTTAGAACCAACCTCGGGAAAACAATGGAATAGTTTTCTAATTTGGAATCAGAAATCTAAGCAACATCAGGAGGTTTAAATAAGGAGCCAAAACTAGATGATATTTGAGATAAGTACAATATTATACACAAATATTCTAAAAAGAAACCAAATAGGAAGAAGTTTATAGCAGTTTGTCTGAAAGACTTAGTTTTATGACAAAATCCATCCATCTGTGGTGTGATTCGGATGCTATAAAGTGCAACTTAAGGAAGTGACCTGAACAAGAAGCAGTAATAGACCACTCCCCGAGAGGGAGCCTCGTGTGGTGGTTAAGAATATAGACTGTGAACTAGACTGGTTGCCTGTTAAATCCTAGCTCTGTGACTGTCTTCTAGTGGTGTGACCTTGGGAAAGTTACTCAGTCTGCTTGTGCCTTGTTTCTTGAACAGCAGAATGGAGTAAACCAACAGTACATGGCTAAAAGAGTTTTAATGAGGCTTAATAACATAGCTCAGGTGCTCAAAATGGAGCGTGGCACAAAGCTAGTTAACCATTATGATTACCACTGTTAATTCTGAATCATAAACTAAGAAAAGCACTCACAACTTGGAATATTTCCAGAGGAGACAAATAGGGTGGCTGGAAGATAAGAATTCAGTGATATTTATTAAAGATTAATTAAGTTCCAAATCATGAACTGAAAGCACTTGTATTCAATCCTTTCAAAAACCCTGGGGGTTAGGTATTATTATTTTTACATTGTGTATGAAACAAAGTGTGAATTAAAAGGGTTATATAACACAACCAATAAGTGGTTAGATGTCTGCTTGACTTTGAAATAACTCTACCCATTAAGTAATGCGCTTTTGAAGATCAGCTGACACACAGAGGAGGTTTAACCTGGACAAGCAGGGACCAAGTAGAAGCATATTGTTCATGACATTTGAAGGTCTGTCAAGTAGAACAGGAGTTTGACCCTGTCCAGCTAATAAAACAGTCCTACAGAAAGACTCCAGGACAGGGCTCTAGTTCATCTCCTTATCTGCTCAGGCCTGGGTTTACTGCATTAACCTCTTATCTGAACTTCATTACCACTAAGCTTTTCTTAGTAGGATTCATCCTGCATCCTGTTATGAGATTAATCTTCCAAAAATACTACCACTGTTATATCACTTTCTAGCTTAAAAACCTTCAGTGCTTCCTCCATGATATGCAAGATAACGTCTAGATACCTTAACTTGGCATTCAGAATCTCTCATGAGCTGCTTTCAGCCAACATCTAGAATTGTTTACTTTTTTTCATATTTTTAAATTCTTTAAATTTATTAATTTATTTTTTAAAGATTTATTTATTTATTTGACAGAGACAGAGAGAGAGGGAACACAAGGAGGGAGAGTGGGAAAGGGAGACGCAGGCTTCCGGCTGAACGGGGAGCCTGATGTGGGCCTCGATCCCAGGACCCTGGAATCATTACCTGAGCGGAAGGCAGACACTTAACAACTGAGCCACCCAGGAGCCCTTTAAATTTATTTTGAAAATTCTAGTATAATTAACATACAGTGTCATATCTATCTATCTATCTATAGATAGATAGATAGTAACATTTACTTACTTTAGAGAGAGAGAACAAGGGAAGGGGCAGAAGAAGAGAGTCTTAGGTAGACTCCTTGCTGAGCACTGAGCCTGATACAAGGCTCAATTCCACAACCCAAGACGAAACCACCAGTCAGATGCCTAGACCACTGTACCACCCAGATGCCTGCAGTGCTATATTAATTGCAGGTGACAGTATAATGATTCCCCAGTTCTAAACATTACTCAGTGTTCATCACAACACGTTCACCTTCACCTCTTAAGTGTACCTGTATTTGCCTTCACCTATTTTACTCATCTCCCCACGTACCTCCCCTCTGGCAACCACCCATTTGTTCTTGTGGATGGATCACAGTTTGTTCTCACAGACAGTATAATGCTAAGTGAAATAAATCAGTCAGAGAGAGACAAATACCGTATGATTTCACTCACATGTGGAATTTACAAAACAAAACAAGCAAAAGAAAAGAAAAAAGTAGTATGATTTACTTCTAAGACCAAAAGGTAGCTAAGACATAATGTAACTCTTCCCCATCATTATCATATGAAGAAAATTTAGCTCCCAAAAGTTACAGCTGATTGAGAGAAGAGTGCAGATAACTATGCAGTTTCTGTATTATTATTGCAAACAAGATGTTCAGTGACGGTAACTAAAGCAAAGCAAAGTCCATTGACCTGGACAATATGGTAAACTTTCCATATCCATTTCTTCCACTTGGGGAGAGATTTGTCTTTTTTTTTGTTTAAGATTTTATTTATTTGAGAGAGGGAGAGAGAGAGAGCATAAGAAAGAGGAGGGTCAAAGGGAGTTGCAGACTACCCGCTTAGCTGGGAGCCCGATGTGGGACTCCATCCTGGGACTCCAGGATCATGACCTGAGCAGAAGGCAGATGCTGAACCAACCTGAGGTTTGTCTTTTTCCCCAGTTTTAAAAACTTCCATTTTTTAGGACGAGTTTGAGATTCACAGCAAAATTGAGAGGAAGGCACAGAGATTTCCTTTAAGTCCCCTGCCTGCTCCCATGCATAGCTTCCTTCATTATCAACCTCCCTCTCCAGACAGTGCCTTACAACTAATTAACCTGCACTGGCACATCAGAAATCACCCAAAGTCCATAGTCTGTATGAGGGTTTGTTCACTGGTGCTGTACATGCTGTGGGCTTGGGTAAATACATGCTGTTACCACTGTAGTATCATACAGACAGTATTTCTACTGCCCTAAAAGTCCTCTATCCACCTATTTGTTGCTTAACCCCTACTCTATAACCCCCGCGAACCACGGATCGTTGTTTTTTTTTTTTAAGGTTGGTTTATTTATTTTATTTTTTTTTAATTTTTTTAAGATTTTATTTATTTGACAGAGAGAAACACAGCGAGAGAGGGAACACAAACAGGGGGAGTGAGAGAGGGAGAAGCAGGCTTCCCGCCGAGCAGGGAGCCCGATGCGGGGCTCGATCCTGGGTCTCCGGGATCATAACCTGAGCCGAAGGCAGTCGCTTAACCAACTGAGCCACCCAGGCGTCCCTGGTTTATTTATTTTAAAGGAGAGAGGAGGACCTGATGGGGAGGGAGAGAGAAACCCAAGTGGACTCTGTGATGAGCAGAGCCTGATGCAGAACTTAATCTCACAACATTGAGTACATGATCTGAGCCCAGGTTTAACCAACTGAGCCACCAACCATGGATCTTTTTACTGTCTCCATAGTTTTGCCTTCTCTGGAATATTATATAGTTGAAGTCATACAATATAGCTTTTTCAAATTGGCTTCTTTCACTTAGAAATGTGCATTTAAGTTTCCTTTGTCTTTTCATGGCTTGAAAAATTTGTGACTTTATAATGTTATTAAAACCTTCCTGTAGCTTTTTTTTAACCTGTAAATATATAAATATGTAACTCAAGGCAAAGTCAAGAATTTTTTTTTTTTGCTGTTTGTTTAATTTATTATTTGTCATTGTCATCTTTGAGCCTAGAATAAGAATGGAGAGGTATCCCAGTAGTAGTGGGTGTTTCTCCATAGTCGCCAAAATACAGTCATGGTTTAGGGAGACAAGTGCTCATTCTGAAATCAAACAGGGCAGTTTTAATATCTTGGCACTGTCCATTTCTAGCTCTGTGACATTAGGCTGGTAAGTACACTTCTTTGAGCCTCACTTTCCTAGGCCTAAACTTGGATCTTTGTATCTTACTTTTTTTTTTTTTTTAATTGCTTGGCATGTTTTATTTGTCCTAAACAAAAACTTGCTTGAGTTTTTAGCTCTCCTTATCTATCTTATTTATTTATTAACTTACTTATTTAATATTTAAGTATGATTAACATACAGTGTTTTATTAGTCTCAGGTGTACAAAATGGTGATTCAGCAATTCTATACATCACCCAGTGCTCATCTTAATGAGGGTATTCTTAATCCCCGTCACCTATTTCATTCATCCCCCACCCACCCCACCTGTAATAACTGCCAGTTTGTTCTCTGTATTTAAAAGTCTTTCCTTTGTTTGTTTTTTCTTTGTTTATGTGTTTTGTTTCCTAATGGATGAACACTTGGGTTGCTTATTTAACCAAGATATGGCTAAATAATGCTTCAGTAAACATAGGAGTGCATATATCTTTTTGAATTAGTGTTTTTGTTGTCTTTGGGTAAATACCTGTTAGTGGGATTACTGGATCATAAGGTGATTCTGTTTTTAATTTTTTTGAGGAATCCTCATGCACTATTGGTAGGAATGCAAATTGGTACAGCCACTGTGGAAAACACATGGAGTTCCTCAAAAAATTAAAAATGTATCTTACTTATTGATGCTTGTGACATTTTATTGAAAAAATTATTTGAAAACACCTATTTAGTCTTTAGAGACTGAGCTGAGCCTCAGAAGCTGGTGTTCTTGAGAGTACAAGGAGTCCAGCCATCCTTTGTAGCAATCTCTATTTTGAACACCTAGTATAGGTATTGGCGTATTATCCTTGTGAGACAGTGACATTAAAAAATGCAATATTTAAGGTCTGCTGTTTTTCTCTCATTGGGACCCACTGTCATCTTCCTCACCCTCTGGAAGGTGGAGCTGGAAACTTCCATGAGAAGATCATCCAAATAAACCACAGCAAGCTCTTTCTAATTTCTGCTTTGTGTAATGGGAAAAACAGGCTCCTGTGTTCTGGCAGCTTCCCGAAGCTCATCTTCCTCACTTCCAGGAAGTGCTCCTGGCCACTGGTCCTAGAGGACCAGCATCAGTTCTGTTACTCAAAACCAGTAACAGACAGGGACCCTGCAGGACTCAGTTTTCAAAGTGCCTATTTTGAAAGATAAAACACATTTTAGTCAGGAAGCCCACAGTGCCTCTCTCTCATTCTTCAGAACCCACATCCTTTCCCTGTGATGTCTGGCATTTTTAGTTCTCTTGTCCCTTTACCCTTTCATTTAACACATCACTCCTTGACAGAGGCTCACCTTCACTGTCGGGGAAGAATAACCCCAGGGCAGGCCGTTTGCTCGTCATCCTCCGTGGGGAAGAGGAATGCAGAGAAATAATTTAGTTTTTCCCAAATCTCTTTATCCTCTTTGATTTTTCTCATGCTTTGCTAGTTTGCAGGCACTCACTGGGGCAACCACAGACAATGCACTGGAGAATTTTTTTTTTCATTCTTTTCTTCTCTCTTTCTTTTTTTCTCTCCCTTCAAAATCTGTCTTTGTCCTTCACATTATTGTCTAACCTCTGACTGTCAGAGTCTTCATTCCCAGCTAGGACATGTGATGTGTTCACATTTCCATTTTAATCATAGCCTCTGAGGGTTGGAAGGGAACCTGGAGGTCACCAAGTCCAGCTCACATAGGGGCTCTGTCTTCAGCTCATGTAACAGACAAGCATTTAGCCTTTCTGTGGACACTTCCAGTTTCAGGAAGCTCCCTGTTTTGTACTGCAACCCATCCCATTACGGGAACACACCCGTCATCAGGGATTTTTCTTATTTTCAGCTGTCATCTGTCACCTGGTGACATCCAACCATTACTGAGGATATATCTGGAGCTGTAGAGAATAAATCTGTCACCTCTCAGACATGTTATCTCTTTTCATGTTCTCCTCTTATTGTATGGCTTCAATGATTCCTGATACAGTGTGGCCTCCTGATTTGTTTCTTTAATTTCTGGTAGAAACAATTTAGCTTACAACTGCTGTTACTCCCCACAAATTGAAAACAAAGTACACAATAGGAACATAAGTGAGCTAGAACGTTTTGTTTCTTTTACTAATGCAGGCTAAGACCCTTTGCATTATAATATGAATTCTTCAGTTATGTTCTCTATGCATCTGTGATACAGGCTGTTACTGCTATGCTAGAAATGGACCCCAAGCTAATACTTCATTGACCAAAATTCATTTCCTCAGTCAGAAATCTTTAATGTGGTATTATCTTCCAGGAACACTTTAGGGCAAGAGGAAAAGAGGTTTTGCAAAGCCCCTCTCCACCCCCCCAAAAGGCAGCAATGAGAACCAAAAAGCTTTTCAAGGTAGTATCATTTTTTAAATTGATACAGTGTCAGATGATCTCACAGGAACTCAGCTGGAGAATGGAAGAGACTCATATGGTCTGTATGCTTACTTAAAGAGAATTCAAGATACATCAAACTACGTTCCACAAAAGGAGTGTACATATTTATAAATAACAAGTAAAAACATTGGCTCATAGACTTCTTTCAGAGAGTTTAATACATATGGACACCACTTTTTCATGTACACAAAAGGGGATATCTGGACTCCTGTTTAAACACAAGGGCAAGATCAAATTGAAAATCATACACAACTCTGTGGCAGATAGCACCCTCAGGGATGTGATGGTGGGCATCCCAACCATAGCTACAGTAAGAGGATCAAATGACCCTCCGAGCTGGTTTTCTCCATGGAATCAGGCTTCTGACAGCAGGAAATGAAAGAAGCTGATAGAGAAGCAGCTGCATCTCCCAGACCTCTGAGTAGGCTATGCACTGAGAGACACCTGTAGGTAGGCATGGATTTGCAGGTGCACATAATCCCAGAGAGAATCTCTAAGAGAAGGATGCACAGAATGGGAAGTTCAAGGAATGGTGTATGTGTGGGTAGGGAGGACTGGGTAAGAGAGAGGTCAAATAGAAGAAAGGGAAGGATTAGGAAAACAAAAACATAACAGAAACCCTAATAAAACTTGACTTTGGTATCAATCATGTGTATAGTGTGGAGAATCTTCCTGGAGACCTTCTCACCTCAATTTTTAAAAATATGCTTCCTTGTTTTTATTAAGATTAACTATTACAGGGCGCCTGGGTGGCTCAGTTGGTTGGGCAACTGCCTTCGGCTCAGGTCATGATCCCGGAGACCCGGGATCGAGTCCCACATCGGGCTCCCTGCTCAGCGGGAAGCCTCCTTCTCCCTCTCTCGCTCCCCCTGCTTGTGTTCCCTCTCTCACTGTGTTTTTCTCTGTCAAATAAATAAAATCTTTAAAAAAAAAAAGATTAACTATGACATTTCAGCAAGCATTTATTGGGTGCTTTGCTGTGGACCTGGCCCAAGGCTCATTTATTTCCTATAGTATCTCAGTTAATCCTTAAAATTTGGTAATCCATTATGCTTTTGTTGGTGAAGAAAGTGACAGAGAGCAGAAAGGTTAAATAATTGCCCAGGATTATACTTATAGTAATTCAAACCCAGCTTAGAAATAAGATCAAAGAAAGAAAGATCAAAGAGTTTAAGCGACATGACATGATGGTGTATGATTATTCTTTCATGTTAACCCAAATGACCTTAATTCCTCTGATCTTACACAAATTGTATTGTATGGAATGAAAAATTGCAATAGCTTGACATGGGAGGAGAACCAGAGTGGGAACTTAGACAGAAATTGTTGTCCCCACCTTGCTCCTAGCTAAATTCCCCTCAGGTCAATCATGCAGCTCTTAGAATCGGTTGCCTCAGCTGGCAAATGGGAATAATCTGTCTCAGGGGTTTTCCTATAAATCAAGTCATAAAATGCTTGTGAAGGTAAAAAGTAATGTATGAATGCAAGCGTTTGCGTCATGTAATCAGAAGGCCTCAGGAACTTTGAGATTGGAAGCAAAATCCATGATATAAACTGATAAATTATATTAAGTCATTTTTATATTGATTTGTAAAGCATTTTTAGAGCACCTGCAAATCAGGTATTGTGCAGAGTGAAAGGAGATACAAAGATATATAAGTCATAGCTCTTCCTTCAAAAGGTTTGGGGTCTAATAAAGAGTTTCACTGGTATTAGCTGCTATATTTCAGAAAATTAATTTTATTTCCAGCATGTGTTTATTTATGTGATGATAAACAATACTAGTATTCTTGGATTTCTTGTGCCTAAAAACAGAGGAAACCGAGATTTTTGGTCTTAGTTTTGGTTTGGTTTGACTTTTATCCACTCCAATACACTGTATGTACCCTAGCTCAGTACCTCTATTTTCTCTACTGTATTATATTCAGACTTACTACAAATAGAATGATGCTACTCACTTGTAAATATATTTATAAATCACTTGAATCTGGAGATGCATAAAAATTTTAAAATACTTATGTAACAATCTACATTCAAGTTAAAAGCAGAAAGGTGTGAAAATATTTCTAGAGGAAGCAGTTTGCTTCAGAAAGGAAGGAAAAGACCTCGAGAATGACTCCCTGGCTCTGTAGAACACTTTGGCTCACTCTTATCAACTTCTAGATTCTTAGTTACTGATGCAGAGAATGGTGATCAGTAAAATTATTAGAGTTACTTTCCAAGATGGACAGTAGTCCCAGGTAGCAAAAGGTTTAATCACTAGATTCCTTCTACTGAAATTCGGGCCCAAATAAAATCTGCCATTTTATGTCAGCCAGATTATTTTTGCTTCTCATTCCCAGTGGAAACTTGAGCAAAGCGTCATTGTCCCAGCGGATTGAGGAAGGGTTCAGTCCATCTTATGTCTAAAGCCAGCAAGTAGCTGGAAAACAATGCAATTAATCATTAGAAAAGCAGCTGAGAATTTTTTTTTTTTTTTTTAGATGTGGAGGTGGTTGAGAAAGGGAAAAAGTGAAAAGAAAGAGATATTTGGTCAGAAAAAAAAGGTGTGTATATACTTCTACCATTTTCTCATGATCTATGGATGAGAGGATGGAAGAAATAATATTACAAATAGAATGTAAGATTGAGGTGAAAAACAATACAGGAATTGAGGTTTTGGGGGGGTTTCTACTTGGATAATAACAAAGGTTAGTGTAGACATGCAGTAAAATGATTATCAACTTAAGTAACAACACAGCCGTCTCCATAGAAAACTTACTAGAGTGTTTTTTCATCTTTGGTGGTTTGGTGCGCTGCCCAAGAGGTGTCTTCATTTATGTCCTACATCAGTTAACCTGTCTAGAATTGCTGCTTAGGAGCTCTGCTTATTTAAAGAAAATTATTTCTCCCAGGATATTATCATTTATAATTTACAGATCAAGACACAGAGATCAAGGACCTTGAGGAATCTGGAGTTGATGGGACCCGGTGGTTGGGTTGAGTGCAGATAAGAGGCTTCCCAGCATAGAGTCAGGAGAAAAGATTGGGTATAACGGGAGAGAAGTGAGTAAGTGGCAAAGGTGGATGACAAGGCTTTCTCTCTTTATAGCCTTAATTCCTGAAAATGTAAGAGACTAGAGAGAAGCATGAGAGTTTGGGGAAATTTGTGAAGAGTAGTGAAGGTTTAAAACAGCTATTGAGAGTTTGGATGGAGAACTGATTAAGGAGAACCCTGGTGAGGGTGGGATCTTGTCTTAATCATGGTTCCAGTCCTCATGATGGGTGATTATCTGCAGCAGCTGGCAGTAGTTAACTCTGCCACTAGAGCAACTGGGACATTTCACAAGAAGGATTCTACAGAATAGTAAGGAACAAGTGATCCACATCCACTAGTAGGTAAAGAAACGGTCTGTGGAGTATTGTCTAGATAGGGATGGAAATGAGGAGATTAGGGAGAAACTTATTAACTGGAAAGAAAATAGAGGGTCTAATAGGGATCTCTCTACAGTTAAGAATATAGTTTGTTGGAAGGAAAGGTGATGAGCAGGAATACTAAGGTGGAATCAGTGGAAAAGTAAAGCTTAAGATTTTGAAGATGGAATAATTCTGAGTTTTAACAAGGTCAAACTTGTGCCAAAGGGAATGGATCACTGAAACCAAGTGGAAAGGAGGGCAAATGTAGTTGAAGAGGTCAAGGAGATGTTAATCTAGCACATGGAGTGGGTTAACTGTGTGGATATTTAAATTTCTCAAGTGGTTAGTGGGATCACAGGTGTAGAAGAATATCATTCATCTAGAGCCAGAATCTTCTGAAAACATGGTTGGGCATGCATGGATTAGAAATAGAGGGGGGGTTAAATGGTAAGAATGTCAAGTTGTTTCCATTTGGTTATGAGTTTGAACAATGAAAAGAAGTAAGTCTCTCCCACACAAGTGCACAGAGAGCATGAAGAGAAGCAGTCTGCCGTGGATAGATAATCCAGGGAGGTAGTAGCATCCTCGGAGATGGGAGGCAGAGGCAAGTCAGTTCACATGGATCCACAGACTTTACAGAGCAGGAAGGGATGGGAGAAGAGTCATGGAAAGCAACCAAGGAGAAATGAAAGAGGGTGGTACCTGGAGGGGCTGTGATCTGAGTCAATGTGAAGGACATCAAGGAGAAGTGACAAGATAGGATTAACCAACTGGAACATTGATTTAAAGGTGTGTCTGCCCTTAGTCACACAGAGACACTGGGTGGTTGTCCCCAGCAAGATGGCATTTGTTGTTTTGGTTTCTACAAAGAGGCCTGTATTACAGAAGGTAAAGAAGACAGATACTAAAATTTACTGCACTGGAGACAAATTATGTCATTTAATCTTTATAAAATCTCTGGAATGTATGCATAATTCTCATTTTTTAAAAGATGAAGACATGGAATCTCAGAGAGGTAAAATAATTCTTACAAGGCTATTAATGTCAGCAAGTGCTTAGTACAAACTCCAAGCACAGGTCTGTCTGAACATTCCTTCTCTTGTACCAAGAATTGACATTCTAGCTCTGGATCCATACTTTGCTCTAGGTGAATCAATTAATTTCTAAGTCTGATTCTTCATATGAAAAAATGCAATAATATCAACTTTGTCTAACACTGACTTCTTAATGTTTGAGATAGTTGTAAAACAGTCTGAAATAAACATATAAAACTACACACGCATAGATATTAACTCCTTCACTCATGAGTCTACTTTTTTTTGTATCCTTAAATCCCTATGAATATAGGGAAATAACTCATTTATTCACTAACTCTAAGTGTATTTGTGTTTCTATAGTATAAACCCTGATTATGAAGAGTTACTAGATATAGAAGTTAGAAATGTTCACCTTTATAAGACTGAATTATTTTCTAGGAAGGAAAATTTCTCCAGCCATATAGAAGGGATCATGTTGACGCACATTCTTTTGAGCACTTGGCATTGTAATGTTTTGTTGGTGATGCCAATCTGGTGGTGGTAAAGTGGTTTTTCGTGGTGGTCTTCACTTGCATTTCTCTGATTGCTGCCGAGCTGAGCATCTCTTTATTTGTTCATTGGTCATAAATGTTTCCTTTTCTATTAAACATCAGTTCATATTTTTGCTCATTTATTGCCCTTTTCTATTAAGATCTTCCCATTTCATAAATGTTGAGTTTGCATCAAGAACATGAAAGGTATCCACAGTCACACAGTAAATCGGTGTAAGAGCTCAAACTAGGACTGAACTGGCATTTTATACAAATCATGGTTTCTTTTGCACTGAGATTCTTTCTCCTCAAACAATAGCGGCTACCTGAGTGAGGCTGTTAGCATGGGACCCTGTGGGATATCCAGCTAGGATGGTTCTTGTTACTTCAGAATTTCTTTATTCTTCCAATGGAAATGAAACAAAGTGTGCCAGACACATCAATATCCAGGGAACCTTGTCAATTTGATGATACATGGAATTTGTTGTAAAGCAACCACTAGCATAGAAGTCCCAGTCTGGAGAGAGGTGGGGGTCAATGTAGATATGATTTGAAACCTCATGTAAGATATATGATAGGAATTAGAGCAATGGCAGTTGGAGCCGCAAATATAAAATGTGACTTGCAAGAGAGGCTGGCTGGCTGGTCAGCATTAGGTTTTAATTCCCCTTGTGTCATGGTATTTATAATGTACTACATAGTTTGTCATTACCTCTGACTGCATATGAGCAAAGGAGGAGTGGGATATTGGCATATGAGGAGACAGAGGGAAGCGATTTTCTGTCATTTCCTAATGATATCCGCAAATAATAATTTGAGATCTGGAATGGAAGAATACTGTACAAGTGGAATATTTTACTGAATTCACTCATTCATCAATTCATTAATTCTCTCACTCCTTCCCACCCCCCTCATTCATCACCTTAAGCACCAAATCATTTTGCTTGAACAATATGCTGAGTTGAGCTAGAGGGAAATCAGGGTTTTCTATTGAAATGTTATCCTGTGGTCTACACACATTCTTTGCCTTCCTATCTGCTCTCAGTTTCTTGGGTTCTAACTACCATCTTTCTTGCTTGCTCATTTCTTTCTCCACCTTATTCAGTCACTCTTAGATTGGAGAAAATCTAGCATCCATGGAGCTTTTTGCATGCAACTGAAGTGACTCCCCTATGAGACACCCAGAGTCTGCATCGCTAGCCCCATAAACACTGGGTTGACACCATGGATCCTCAGGGTGGTGGGAGCAGAACACCAGTCCTTGATAAGTCCCAGCATGTGTTATGTGAGATGAGCCCTATGACTGTGGGCTGATTTTCATGCCAAGAGCAGAAGTAGATACGAGGGCATGTGGGGATGTGGAAAGAGAAGTGGACAGAGAGCCCACAGCAAACTTTTGAAAACATTCAGTGATCTCTTTCCAATATTTGGTATAGGACAAATAGTTCTTTTTTCTAATATGACAGTTTAAAATAAGGTATTTGTAACTATGCCTTGTTCTATCACCACAACATGCAAAATATTCTTTTTGAAACATTTCTCATTTTTAATTCTCCTTCCTTCCTTCTGCTGTTATTCCCATATCCTTTTTATTGAGCTAGTATGAAGATCTTCTAATCAAACCATGTCATTTTAGAGAAGAGGAATTGAGGGCCAGGGGCTTTTTTCAGCTTGCTGAAGTTTTTAAATCCTGAGGCTCTGGTCTTCTGTCTTCTAGACTGGTATCCTGTACTCACTGTGACCAGAGTTGATACTGCAGGAGACTCCCTTACAGATGGCACCTCCAATAGCCTCACAGAAGGGCTCCCTTTTTTTGTTATTGTTGAATAGTTGGAAACTGAGCCCCTAAGTGCCCCAAGGTTTATTGCCCCATACTGCTGACTGTGGTATTACCAGTGGACTTCGCAGGGACCTTACTGAGTCCTATCTTCTGTGATAGCTTGCCAGAATGCAGCTCAGTACAAAGATAGCTTTTCTGGTATGCTTATTTTCTGGGATTCTTCAAAATCACAAATATCTTGGTTGGTTATATGGGGGGTTTACTCTCTTTACCTATCCTTAGGGACTCATATTTAGTAAAATGTCACATCACACAGGACCTTCAGTTATGCCACATGCACTGTAGTTCATTCAGCAAGTGTGATCTCTTTGAATACCACTCATGTGTATTCAACTGACAGGCAGTGAAAATATAGAGGACAGATAAGATTTTTATCCTCAGAGAGCTTATAGGCATTGCCAGAAATTGACATGTAAACCAAAACTTCAAACCCTGTGCCAGAGCAAGCATCATATACCCTAAGATTTAAAAAATGATCCAGTGTTTTCAGGCAGATAAAGCAAGCCAGAAGGCATGGCGGCATCAGAGAGGCAGTGCCTCTTGTTTGCTGGACCCCTCAGCATGGGTCCATCAGCATTGTTGACTGAGGGTGGAGGCAGGAAGACGGAGGATGATGTAGGAAGCAGGTTACTGCCTCAGACAGGCACACATAGTCTGCCACTTTCCTATCCCATGTCCCGTCCATCCTCTCACCATGACAATGAGAGGGGATCTTGGGCTGGAGCTGAACTAGTCATCTATATAACAGGAAATGGATTATGGTGGGAAAATGGCCTCTTGAACATGGGAGGGCCTCTGGAGCTCTGCTTCTCCGATAAGTCAGAAACTCGTTTTTCCTTGATTGTAACAAAGTGTGATACGACTGGTAGGTTCGTGAGGTACCAAAATGGAGGAGGAAATAATCCAAGACTACCCACATTTGTCTCTCCTCTCCTTTATTATACACACATCAACATGTTTTCTCTCAGAATGTCATTATCAAAAGTTGATGACCTGTCTGAGCAAGTAAGCATGTTTAGTTTTGTGTGAAATCTCAAACTTTCAGCATTCTTTTACTTCTTGTTCATCTTACTTCTAGAATCAAAAGAATAATTCCACAGTTCTGCCAGCTTCTCCCTCCATATTATCTGTCTTTTCATAAGATCCTGTAGATTTGTGCATTGTCTACTAATTCAGCTTATTTTCTTTATTTCGACTAACCCTCCTGCACTTTCCTCTTTATAGTCTGTGGACTCCCTATCTGAACTTCCTTTCTGATTATTTTTCCCCATAAACCACAATGAGTTCATGTAACTACAGATAACATAGGAAGACTGGAATATAGGAAAAACATGAAAGATTTGAAAAAATAGGTGTGATGGATCTGTTTATTCTCCACTGTTTCACCTTACTTAGTGCTGCAGGAAGCTGAGCCATATGGACTATCTTTGGGTTCTCTGCTGAACCAATGGGAGACACCAGAAGATGATCAGAAGGCAAGAGAACAGTTATATTAGGGTATTTATTCCCTCATCTCTCTTTTTGCCAGGTCACTACAGATTGCTGCATCCCTCTACTGAAGGCCAGAGTGCTGGTCAGGCAGCCCTTGCTACAGAGTTAAATCCTGGTTCCAGGAATTTCTTTCTTCTCTTCTCCTCCAGGCCTAAGGATATCAATGAGTCCTGCCTGTAGTGTACCCTAGGTACTGCACTTTCCTTTCTTGGTTCTCTTAGGGCATTCTCATAGATCTAGGTTGTAGGTGCTAGGATATATGAGCCTGAGGCCCAGAATAGAGGTTCTAAGATAAAAGTATGGGTTGGTAGTTGACATTGGGAATGGTGTACAGAATAAGAAAGGAAAATGCCTAAGGAGATATAGTTAGAGAGTGGTCATGAGTTCTCAAAGAGATGTTTCTCTCCATGTTCTTGCCATATTATCCTCTTCCCTTTTTATCCATGAGCATTCCTGCCATTCAAGAATATAAATACAACAGCCAAATTGTATCCATGAAAAAAATGAGTGATCCTTTAATGGGTTAAAGATTTATTTATTTATTTTAGAGAAAGAGCGCCCACAAGAGCAAGAAGGGCAGAGGGAGAGGGAGAGAAAATCTCAAGCAGACTCTGCACTGAGCGAGGAACCCAATGTGGGACTTGTTCCCGTGATCCTAGGATCAGGATCTGAGCTGAAACCAAGAGTTGGACACTCAAGCAACTGCCACCCAACTGCCCCAAAAGTGAAAATCATAGTTAAAAAAAAAAATTGATATGATATGTGATAAGTAGTCATGGCATATTTCAATCTATAAGATAACAAGTTTCATTATAAATTAACTAGAGCTATGTATTTATAGAAAGAAATGCTTTAGCTAGACTACTTTTCCCTAATAGCATTTCTCACTGCTGCTTTAATTGTTTTCTCCTTTTTATGGCACCTTAATTTAAATGGAGCAAGCCTTGCTCTCTATGATAATTGTCATTTAGTTGGATGTTAATTATTTTCACAGGTAGAGTAACTACTGGATAAACCATTTTTCACAGTTTCCTTTATTGCTCCAGGAGTCCCAGTTTTCATTCAGCCATAAAAGAATCCTAAACATTTGTGATTTCTTTAACACTGACCAACTCCCCTTTTGAGAAAAACATTCACCTTTCCTCTCAATTTCTCATGACCAAATTCTAGAAATACGCTCTTCTGCTTCCTTTCACTAGCCAAGTCACTTGATAACTCCAGGCATAAAAATATATTAATTAATTCAGTTTTTATAAATTTTGTTTCTGGCCCAAATACAAATAATGTGAGTGAAAATGGCACTTTCCATAACGTTTTTTGTTTTGTTTTGTTTTGCTTTATGTTTCAGCTTGGTACATGTTTACCTCCTTGAAATATTCCTGCCTTTAGTTTGTCACCACCTCCTTGACTCCTTATTATTTCCTCAATGGCAAAGTCTCAATTTCAACAGAGGAATAAAATGGGCTATCTTCTACTATATGTAGCATGTCATTCATCACATCCCAACTATGAGTTGTGTGTCCACAGCTATGATGGAACATGGTTGAGCTTCTCTATCTCATTCCCGTGAGAAACGTCTAGACCTTTTTTACCCCGTGTTCTTAAGAAGGCACAATGGCTCTGTCAAGCTGTTGGGAGTCCTAGAAAGTGTGGCCACTGGTCTTAGCAGTTGCACACACACCAGTATTTGGGGAATCTTTATGCTCTTCGATACTTAGGGTTTTTTTGTTGTTGTTTTGGATTTTTTTAATACTATCATGAGACTAAGATGGTAACAATGAAAAAAAAAAAAAAAAAAAAAAAGATGGTAACAATGAGGACCTGCCAGGATGCCTGGATCACTCCATCAGTTAAGTGTCAGACTTGATTTCTGCTGAGGTCATGACCTTGGAGTCATAAGATCAACCCCACATTGGGCTTCTTGCTCAGTGCAGAGTTTGCTTGTCCCTATCCTTCTGCTTCTCCCCCAGCTTGCTTGCTCTCCCCCTCTCTCAAATAAATAAATAAAATATTTTGAAAAAAAAACAATGAGGATCTGCTCTTTTGATGCCTGAATTTCAGCTTAGCACGTTAAACATTTTATCTATGCAAAGTGTTATAAATCACCATATGAACACTAACTATACTTGTATGCATATAGAATGAGTTTTTATTTTAACTTCTGGTATACATTTTGTTGTACTTGAATAAATGAGGATAAAGCATCAACTGATAATTATTAAGCACCTTCTGTCATCCTTATACTGCCCTTGGTGTTAGAATTAACTCAAAACGAAAAATGTTTGGATTCTCTGTCTACTCTGATGTAGATTTTTGGTGGGAAAAGGAGAGATACTATAATTGTCATCATAGAGAGTAGAATTTAAAAAAAGTTTTGAACAAGGAGGGTGAGCTCGTGAAAAGAAGGAGTCTATTTCAGGATTCTGGAATGGCATATAATATAGCATATGGCCTTTACAAGAAGAAAGAAAAAGGATTGTTAGTCAGGGGCCTTTTTGTTTTGATTCTTCCTTAGTTTTTATGCATTCTTTTTATGTACTATTTCTTTTCTGTTTGAACTATTTTCTAGATGATCCTTAATATAAATGTACTGTTTAAGGGGAAATGCCAACTCTTAGTCATCTAGAAAAGCTGTTTCACTCTGACCTAAGATTAATGGGTATAGATAGTAACAGGAAGCCCAGATTGGAAATAGATCTGGTTTTGGAATTCTCCATTACAGAACACCAATATATTAAATAGATATAAGTAGAGCTTATCAGTTACAAAGGAGACAGGAAGCCTCTACCCACACCCACACCCCCTTGCCCATTGGGTTTGAAAATTACTGATGTACTTTTTTCTATTGTTAGGCCATCTTCATATTACCCTTTTGTTATTAAATAAATGGGGACTGCTGACACATGAGCCTCAACTCAGATCTCTTGGCCCATGGTTATACAGTTGGTTGCCAGGAGGGCTGTTTAATTTAAATGGAAGTAACAAATCAATCCAAGCAGGGAGCCAAGAGAGGGAATGGGACCATAAGAAGTGTTCTTCTTTTTCTTTTATCCTTATCATATCTGTTTTACCAGAAGATGCATGCAAGCAGTAGTATGATGACCCCTTTTCCCCACTGACCCTTCAGCAGACACTGGACATGTGCTACTTGGAGGCTGTCTTGCATGTTGGGGGGTGAGCCCACAACCCCACTGCCCAGGGGATTCTCCCTCCAGGTCTCCTCAAGGAATATCTAATGGAAGAAGTCTGTATTTTGGCCAGGGTTGACAACCATCTTGGCTGACCCTATAGACCAAGTGCCAAAAGGCCACTTTAATTTGTGCTGAGTAGAAAAATACGTATGTCAGGAACTCATGGAGGCAGGGAGCCAGGGCTTTGAATGGCCACTTCTGTGCCTTTTCCAGCCCATCTTTTGGAGGCAGCCCATTCCTATACACAAGAAAGCTGTCATTATGCTTTCCCCCTCGAAAATAGCTCTATTAAGTAGGGAGCACGGTAGTGTCATTATTGGCATGGTATTCACTGGGTTCTGATTTCCAGGTTGTTAACTTAATGCTCCACTGTTTTGATGCTCTTGCAAATGAACCAGAAGTACAGTGAAACACCATGACAAAGACATAAGTCAGAGAAAGAAAATGAGTGAAATTACTTCCTTTGCAATGACATCCTTAATATTATTAAAATACTGGATTATTCTTTTGGATTACTACTTAGTGACCCCCAAGAAATGAGTTAGGATCTCTGATGAATGAGGAGCTACCATGGGAAGCAAATATTTATATGAGAAGGCCACAAGACATGTACCAGGGCTGTGAATCTATATTGTTTTGTTTTGTTTTTTTAAGATTTAGTCATCTATTTTAGAAAGAAAAAGCAGGATGGAGGGGCAGAAGGAGAGGGAGAGAGAATCTCAAGCAGACTATGCCCTCAGCATAGAGCCCAACGTGAGGCCCAATCCCACAACCCCAAGATCATGACTAAGCCAAAACCAAGAGTTGATGCTCAACTGACTGAGCCACCCAGATACCCCTGAGTCTCTGTATTATATTAAACATCTAGTGTCTCATCACCCCTGTTTGAAAAGGTTTGTTTTCTTTTTTTTACTGAATATACAAGATTTTTTGTAGAATTCTGAAACCAATTTAAAAATATTATGACCTCTCAGTAACTTTGGTTGCTGCATAAGAAATCTTCATATCTAGATTAATGTGTCAAGATTTTCTGGAAGCCACATCTCTAATTAATCAAAACATGCTATCAATTTAAGTATTAAATTAGTTCACTAGGAAGTAAAGTGAATTTTTGCTATTTAATGAACCAAGCCAGAAGTTTAATAAGTAAATACTTGCCATTTGATTCCCTGATTTGGAAAAATAACAATCATTCCTTATGATGGCTGATATAATGCAGTCTTTCAATTGGAGGACGTATCTTGGAAACTGAGGACACTGGTTCATTTAAAAAAAATTCTTCCATTTTTCTACTAAGAATTTGGCAAATTATTACCAGCATGTTTGTCCACTGATGGGAACAACTCAGCAAAATGGGAGGAGGAAAACTAGCAGAGATGTCCTGAGGTAGATGAGAAAAGATGGAACCTGTTGAATGGGGGGACGTTGTCTCTAGCTTGGATACTGGAACTTCATCTCTAGGAGCAGCAGGCTAGGCAAAGTGTTTGGGCCCTGAGGCTCATAGCTGTAAATTTCACAGTGAGAGCATGTGGACGTTTTCTTTAACTCCTATCGTTTTCTTACTGTAAGAATAAGGGATAAGGTCATCTACTGAAAATGAGAACAAGTGAGGAAGTCCGGGGGCTCAGGAGAGCCAGGAATGATGTGAAACGTCTTCTAATGGAGAAAAGATAGAGAGGAGCCACCTGCTATGTCCTGAGTGGCTCTTCAACTGACAGTAATGTTGTTATTCCTAAGTTTTAAGATTCTGTGTGTCTGTCTAGTCTTTCCAGTCTGTCTAGTCTCAGTTATTCCCTTGCCTTTGAAAGATGTCTGGAAAGGGGGGCTAAGAGACTGTTTTTATGTCTGTGCCCTGGAGACCCTGAACCTCTTCTAGGGTAGATACTGCTATGAACCACACTGATCTAAGTCCTGGTCTGTCTTCCTCTTGTCCCCTTCCTCCTCTCTCTCTTTCATACTCCCTCTCTTCCACCTTCCTCTTACCTTCTTTTCTACATACTTCTCTCATCTTTTCCCTCTAACAGAGTTCCCTCTAACAGAGTTCCTTATACTTACCTTTCAGCTCAAAATAAAATTGGGAATTTACCCACCAATAAATTTATATCATTTATAAATAAACCCAGATGCATCTATTACTGGACTAATTTTTACATTAAAATATATCCCAAATAAATAAATAAATCATATCCCTAAATATAAATTTTAAAAGAGCCTATACCCTTCTTCCCAGATTCAGTGATTTAGGTGAGGGACTAAAAAGGAATTTGTTTACTGGGATAAGGGCGCCTGAGAGATGTGGATGCCAACATAAGTTTCTAGGATTGCCAATCCTACAGGCTCCTTCTGAGCTCCATCAGAGTGGAAATGCAGGCACTGGTGACACAGTTGTTAGACCTTCACAATGTTTCCGGAATGTGGAAGATGTGCTTAACACTGACACCAATGGCACATTCTTCTGGAAATTTTTGAAGTGGATGATAAAGGACTAAAGCAAACAGTGAGAGTGTAATTGAGGATGGGGTACCCCACCCCAGTTCTTGGATGCCTCATGTAGTACAGATACTATCACGGTGACTCCAGAGGCTCCAGGGGCAGGAGAAGAGACGGCCCAGAGCGGGCGGGCAGGAGCCTGCCTGCAAGCTGGAGCCTGGCCTCAGCCACAGAGGAGTTGGAGGGCAGGGCTATCACCAGTGGCCAAAGAGAGACAAAACTACTTCTCTGCATCTGGGTCTGGGGGGATAGCAAGGGCTAAACTAAAGTGGCTCACTGCCCTAGAAAACCACCTACATCATCCACACGGAGACTGCCAGGTTAATCATGAACATGCCAGCCATGTTGCCAGAAGTCCATGGAATGAGCTAGAAGCTAGGACTGCCTCTTACATAGTATAGGTATAAAAAACTATGCAAGAGGATTTCCTCCTCCCTCCTTCCCTTCTTCTGATGTCCCCCACCCCAAAAGAACAAGACTCAGGGCAAGGTGGGAAACCACGTCCCAGGGCCAGGACACCCTACCCACTCATTGCAAGATGCTTGAGGAGGAGGAGGAGGAGGAATCAAATAGATCAGGACCCTGTCCCACTCCAAAACCAGAGATAAAGTTGCTGCTGGTCATAGGAGCTGAAAACATATGGGATCTCCCTAACGTAACATTAAAAAGCAGTTTGACCAGGCATAGCTGAGCCAATGGTTAACAAAATATTTACAATTTCATGTTTAAAGCTCATTATGTTACGCTCAATAAACCAACCACACAAGTATGGAACTAAACTGAGCTTGGAACCAAACCTTTATTTTGACTGTCCTTTAAAATGTTATCCCAAGATACTTTCAAAATGATGTGTCTTCAACAAAGTTGCTTCCACTAAAAATATTTTAATTGTATATTTTTAAGGAAAGCAAACTTGTTTCTGTTCAATTAATAAATACAAAAAGTAGAGTTTTAAGGTATTTTTCTTTTATTGTTCTTTTCATTCTTAAGATTACACACTTTGGAGTATATTTTAATGTGAAAATAAGGACAGTAATAGTGTACATTTATTCATTTCTTTTTTTTAAGATTTTATTTATTTATTTGACAGAAAGACAGCTAGAGAGGGAACACAAGCAGGGGGAGTGAGAGAGGGAGAAGCAGGCTTCTCGCCCAGCAGGGAGCCTGATGTGGGGCTTGAACCTCGGACTCCAGGATCATGACCTGAGCTGAAGGCAGACACTTAACGACTGAGCCACCCTGGTGCCCCCATTTATTCAAAATAAAGAGTCATATTGATAAGAACACATTAATTGTAGGAGAGCTTAACACACCACTGTCAGCGATGGACAGATCATCTAAACAGAAAATCAACAAAGAAACAAGAGCCTTGAATACACATTGGACCAGATGGACCTCATAGACATATTCAGAACATTCCACCCTAAAACAGCAGAATACTCATTCTTCTCGGGTGCACATGGAACTTTCTCCAGAATAGACCACATACTAGGTCACAAATCAGGGCTCAACCAATACTAGAAGATTGAGATTATTCACTGCATATTCTCTGACCACAGTGCCGTGAAACTGGAACTCAACCACCATAAAAAGTTCAGGAGAAAATCAAACACTTGAAGCTAAAGACGATCTTGCTCAAGAATCTGTGGATCAACCAGGAAATCAAAGAAGAACTGAAACACTTCATGGAAACCAATAAGAATGAAAATGCATCAATCCAAAACCTATGGGATACAGCAAAGGCAGTCCTAAGGGGGAAATACATAGCCATCCAAGCCTCACCCATTTCTTTATAAATTTATTGGTGAGTAAATTCTCAAACTTTTTAACTGAGAGAGGTATCTAGATACATTTTGTTTGAGGAAGAATGGAGGAAAAGGCACCTAGAAAAGGAACATGAGAGGAAGTAGAAGGAAAGGAATATAAAGAGAAGAAAGCAGAAAGGAGAGTAAGACTGGCCATTTATAGGGGGGAGGGAGGATAGGGACAGGGAGGGGCAGAGAGAGGCAGTGAGATGAGGGGTGAAATGAGGGTGACCATTGTTCATGTGACATCAGTACCATTCCCAGAAAAGGCTCAGGGTCCAGGACACTTTTTCAGACATCTGTAAAAGATAATAGAAGAACTAGAGAGTCTCGGACTATGCTGAGGAGCATAAGGCCATGTCTTAAAAACTCTGGAGTAACAGTATATTATTGTCAACTGAATGTGTGGTTGGTGGGTAGAGTGTAGGAGAGAGGGGAAAAGAAATTTAGGTAAAACTAAATAAGAACAGAAAGCCATGCACTGGTCTCAAGCATCATCTGTTAGGCCCTTAATATTTAGAATGTGAAAACATCCTTGCAAGTCAAGGTGAAATAATAGTTTTGGGAAGAGTAAGAATTTCATTTACTTGGAATTGGTTTGGAAAACAACAGTACAGACTTACAAGATGTGCTTCACCTGCTAGAGCCTGGGATTGTACTGGGAACAAATAGCAGCACCTGGTTGAAAGAGCCAGTAAAGGTCTCATGAAAATCTACATTTATGTAAAGTAGTTTTTGTGCTCCTGAGAGGCCGCCTCAGAGTGACTCAGAGTTCACTCACAGAAAAATAATTAAAGCCCTGAAAGTTGACAAGTATTTATTAAGGACTGAAAGTATGCTGTATACTGTAGTAGGAATTATGATGAAGATACAGTCCTTGCTTTCAAAAGAACTTATCCACTTGTGGGCAAATTGAAGATAGAAATTGCAACATAGGTTCGGTACAGTTATGATTAAGTACTTATGCTAGTATTTACAAAGAGAGAATGCTAGCAGAACTTAATAGAACTAGATTTGTGATATTACATGGATGAATGAGAGAAGGGAGCAGAAGTGTGATGGGGAAGAAAAGAGAGAGAAAATTACTTTTGAGACAAAACATTGTCCAGGTGTTCAAGAGGAGCAAAACAAAAATAAATAGGAGGGAAGAGAACAGAGTTTAGACCAGAAGAAAGAAAAAATGTAATGGGAATTCCCAGAGTAATGGAGACCTCATGTGCCTAATACTCGCTTGTTCTCTTTATATTTTCCATTAATTAATACATTTATTAAACAAGCATGTACCTCATAAGCACCAGGCATGATGATAAGGAATGAAAAAAGAGAGTCAAAGAAAACATTTTCCCTACCTTGGAAGAACTTGCAGTGCAGGGGAGCAAAGTAGTAAAGCACTGGTTACATCGCAGTGAGTGACAACGCTTTGCCTAAAAAAGGCAAATGGGAACTCAGGAGGAAGTTAATGGACCCGCAAGATCTGTGTGCTCCAGGATTTCAGATGTTTTGTTTTCAAGGATGAAAATGGAAGGAAAAACATGATGAAATTAATGTATGACACTGACTTTTCTTTATGCAAGACACACTTCTCCACTAATCTCCTTTAGACAGATCAGCTGTGGTTCATCTGTTCATACCTAGAGGCACAGTTTTGCTAACCAGGGATCTCAGCCCTGATTTCACAGATGAAATCACCAAGACTGATGCCTGGATCCCATGGCAGAACTATTAAATCAGAGTTACTTGGGTGGAACCTGGGCAAAGGCATTAATTAAAAAACTTCTCCAGATGATTCTAATGTGCTTCTGGATTTGAGAACCAGCTGCCTACATAGAGACTTGAATAGACTCCTGCTATAGCAGTTCATCCAAAGTTTGTGACTGGGTCCCAGGTGCTATAATGGAAACAGTCTTTTCTTTTGGTGGGACTTGGTCCTCTTATACTTGCCCTTTGCATATTGCACTGTTTGGTTGAGTCCATATGACAGTTGGTCAATGATGAAATAGATTTCTTTTTAAATTTTTTGAGGGTGTCTGAGTGGCTTGGTTGGTGAAATGTCTGCCTTTGGCTCAGGTCATGATTCCAGGATCCTGGGATGGAGCCCCACTCCCTGGTCTGGTCTGGGATAGTCCACTTCTTTTTCTCCCTCTGCCCCTCCCTTACATGTGTTCATTCACATGTTCTCTCTCTCTCTCTCTCTCTCTCTCTCTCTCTCTAAGTAAATAAAATCTTTTTAAAAAGAGAAAAAAATTATAAATAGATTTTATTTGTGGAAATTCATGTTTTAAAAGTTTGACTGTTTGCTGCTGTGCCATATATTGGCCAAAATATGACCAACCAAATTATTCTTTCCCATTTTTAGTGGAAAAAAATAAATTCTGACAGTATGACATCTTCATGAGACTATGATTTTCAAATAACATATTAATATCTGTTAGTTGCAATCTCTAAGAAATGGGTTAATATATCTATGTGTCAATATATATTTTTAAAGAGGATTTAGGAACAAACTAAGAACATTTCTATGAAATAATCTATTTATCATTGCTGTTTGACAGAAAACTCCTCCAGCTTGTTCTCGTGTAGATTTTAACTCTCTCTCCCTTATTGATTTTGGAGGCAATAAAGTCTGACCCAAATCGTGACATTCTATGACCTCTGTCAGCTTTTTGAATGCTGCCTGGATGTTTTATATTATGGTCTTCTGTTGGCATTAGCAGTTTAAGGCCTGGAAGCAAAACAGTTTTCAATTGTCTGACGGCAAAAAATACCAGAAAATATTATGAGACTAGTGAGCATTGCTAAAATGCTTTCTTCTTTCTTTGTCCAATCTCCCACAGGAAATATAAGATTCTCACCTCCTTTTCCTTTACAGTTGGGGGGGGAGGAAAAGAAAAGAAAAGAAAGGAGCTGAAAAGTTTGTTAAGACAGAATTGTTCCTGCCTTCACGGGCACTGAATCCGAGTATCCTGCCGCACAGGCAGCCGTGAACCTAGTCCCTTTTCTGTCTGTGGCATCTATTCAGTTTGACCTCTCCTTTCTGACCAGTGGAACAGCTACATTTACTAAAATAAGTAGTTAACAGTTTATTAAAAGTGACCAAAACTAATCACAACTCTCTACTTAAAATTAAGTTCTTTGCCCTTCTGAAGCACACAGAATTGGAAAAGATTACTCTCTAGATATAGAATCTCATAGATATTGGAAAACTTGTTGAGTAGGACTCATGGCTAATACAATGCCACAGAAGTTATACCTTGTTTAAATACAGGTGACGTATGAATGGTGGACTTTCTAGGTCAATAATTATATTAAAATAAATACAAATATTGAATCATTTTGTTGTATACCTGAAACGAATATCAAATGTCAGTTATATGTCCAAAAAAAAAAAAAAAAGAATTAAAGTATGGTAATGTACAGATTAATGCGGAAAAGCATTGTGATAAGCTTTTAAATGATGACAAATCAATAGCAAAAACAAAAGCAGTGATGTTTAGGATGGTTTAAACAAACTACCTTGTCAAAATGGTTGCTTAATCCAGGTATCCAAGCTGCTACGAAAACAATATTTATCAAGAGTGAAGGAATCCAAACATTTGCCTATTGGTTAAGACTCAATTTCTGCTAAACTGAAATAATCGAAAAGGAAATGTCTCATTTTACTGTAAATTACATAATTCAGAAGTTGACAGAATGGAATTTCTATCCTGGATTTACTTCTCATTAACAAAAGCAAATTGATACGTGAAGTAAAAGCAAAAAGAAGGGGTCAGAGACCATGGCTATGCTATTTTATTGTATGAAGAAATTTCGAAAGAGAGAGGAGCATTGGTAAAATTTCATTCCAGATACTCTAAACGAAGAAATAGCTCAAGGTATATGGTAAAATGAGAACAATCTAATTAAAACAGTTGTTATGAAAAAGTAAGAGAAGTTCTTATAGACACACCAATGAATGCAGAAAGAGCTTTCATCTGATTATATCACAGCACAGACCTCTGAAATCAGCGCCCCCTCCCCCTGTGGCCAGCCACCAAAGCTGTCATTACAGTGAGTTCATGTTTTAAAGGGAACTTTAGGGGCACCTGGGTGGCTCAGTTGGTTGGGCGACTGCCTTCGGCTCAGGTCATGATCCCAGAGACCCAGAATCGAGTCCCACATCGGGCTCCCTGCTGGGCGGGAAGCCTGCTTCTCCCTCTCTCGCTCCCCCTGCTTGTGTTCCCTCTCTGGCTGTGTTTCTCTCTGTCAAATAAATAAAATCTTAAAAAAAAAAGAAATTAAAAGTTAAAATAAAGGGAACTTTACGATACAAACATGAACTAGGATGTGAAGCACAAAAGCAAAAATAAATACAAAAGAATGACATGTTGGAAAGATAGGAATGATATTGGGAGGGAAAATACCTAAATACACAAAAAAGTGGGGCACCTGGGTGACTCAGTCAGTTAAGCATCTGACTCTTGATTTTGGCTCAGGTCATGCAGTCAAGCCCTACTTCAGGCTCTGTGCTGCCGAGCGTGGAGCCTGTGTAAGATTCTTCCCCTCTGCCCCTCCACTTGTGCTCTTTTACTCTCTCTCTCAAAAAAAAAAAAAAAAATGAGGGAGAGACGAGGCTGAAGTGGGTGACAAGATAACCTTAAGCCTTCATTTGGAGAAAATGCAGGGAAAAACTGGGTCCCCTGCCTTTCGAATATGCTGTAATTTTCACAGATTACCAAAGGGAAGTAGGACTTAGAAAATATTGTTTTGCTTCCACATTTTTCTAAGGAAAATACACTACAAACTAGAAAGGGCAGAAGAATAATTGATGCCAAAAAAGGGAAAGTTAACATAGGAGAGTCTTGTGGTTTGAATTACTGGCTTCTAAATGTTTGTCTTCTGCAAAATGATATAATAATAATAATAGTAAAACAATTTACTCGAATTTATTTTGTAAGACTATTTAATTTAAAGGGGAGTATCTTTTATTCTGACATTTTCTTCATTTGGGTTTTTTTCAGGTTTCACATATTTTTGTTTTTGTTTTAATGAAATGGTGATGGTATGTGTAAGTTTGTTGTCCTTATGTCATGAAGTAAAAAATTAGCAGTGTTATGTTAGCTCCTATTTTTAAGTTTTATGGATTCACAAAATCCAAACATCTGGGAGTCCCTAGAGATGCTTTTTTTTTTTCAATTTAAAACAATTCTTTGAATAAAGAATAGGTGCGCATGATAGAAATTGAAAAGGTCATGTAGTCAAGCAGTATTTTGTCTACTCTTATCTTCCAGACTCTTGTCCTCTCAGTTTCCCTCAGGAAAGGCAACCATTGTAACTGATTCCCTGTGTAATCCTGCACAAGTTCTGAAATTTGCATTAAAATTGCTTATGCTTTTGACACAAATGACAGCCATATAACACTGCTCTATACTTTGCTTTTTCCACACAGACTATATATACCCCAGAACATGGCCACCACTATTTTCATTGTATTTGGAGTTGAAACTAAATCTAGGTACTAAAATAATTTATTGATGTATTTGTGGAATCAGTACCAAAAGTTTTTGAGAAATGCTGTATGATGAAAGAAGTGTCATCACACAGGAAAAATGAAAACACTGGCTGGAGATTTCACAAAGCTGCAAAAGAATAATTTAAGAACTTATACATTGGTGAGCTTGATATCCCTCAGGAGCAAACTTTGTGCTTAGACTGATGACTTATGCATATTTGAAAATTAAGGTCCTGTGATTAAATTGGGAACAGTCATGAATTCATAAGAGTATATAAATAAAAACTTCATCAAGCTTTCTGAACTGATATAAGAAAAGAGTGTTATATATCGTGTACAAATGGATTGTAAGTAGCCACTTGATAACATTTTTCAGGATCTGTGTTTGTGGCTGCGGAAGGTAGAGGGGATAAAGAGCAGCCCCTGATCAATCGAACACTTTTATCCAAAAGGGCTTAATTAATTCTAATTACTAGTCCTCTTCAGTTACTTGACAGGGTATTATATAGAAATTAAACATTTTCATATATGGAGAAAACAGATGTGGGATCATTAAGAATAACTTCCTAAGCTTAAAGGTCAACTTAACCAATTAGAATGTTGCAGGGTTTTGCCTCTTAACGTTTTATGCATGCATTGATGACAAAGTGGGCATGATTAGCAAATTTGTGAATAATGCAAATAGGGAAGGAAAAACAAATGGGTATCATAATATAGTCAATTTAAAAAGATGTTCACATTATGGATAAACAAGTTAAACCAAAATTAAATTTTAAGGGAGTTCAAAATATCAACTAAGAGCAGGGAAGTAGATCTGGCTTTAATAATTTATATAAAGAAAAACTGTGCTTTTTATAAGTTAACTGCAAATACATCCTTCTTAACACACACATCAGTCCCTTCCAACTTGAAGATTGAAACTTTATTTCAATCTAGAAATATTGTTTTTCTTTTATTATTTCCTCCTTTATGTTATTTCTGTTCTCTGTTTCTGTAATTTCTATTAGAGTTTTTTCTCTAACCTTCTTCCTTTCTGTTCCTGGGCCCCTATACACTCCCTGTGTTCATGCTGTGAACTTAGAGTTGCCCTACACTTGTGCTCTGAGTAGGCATATCCTATGATTTCCTTCTTTTATGATATGATCCCAAATATTTCTATCCTTTAAGAATTTTGTAAAATGTGGATTTCTTTCACACACACACACACACACACACACACATTTATGCTACACCATGGGAATTTGAAAAGAAGGATCAGCATCATGTTCACTGCTCTATCTTGATCCAGTATCCATTAACATAAACCAGTAACAGCAAATGTGTCATATGATCACATGAGAGTTAATGGAAATATTGTGCTCGGGAGAAGAGCAGTAATAATTATACTCATCAGAGCCTGTTTGAATATTATATTCAGTTTAATGTATAAAAATGGAGAATCTAAGTTTTAGGAGGAATGTTTAAAGAAAATAGAGATATTTTGCTTATAAAGAGATAAGATAGTCATCTTCAGTTATTTGACAGGGTGTTATATAGAAATTAAACATTTTAATATATGGAGAAAACAGATGTGGGATCATTAAGAATAACTTCTTAATAATTGGGCCTGTACAAAACTAGAATGAGCTACTCCTAATTGGAAGTTTCTCAGAACTAGAAATGTTCAAAGACTGAGGGATGACTTTTCATATATATTTTAAACAATAAAAGTTATTTATCTAGTAAATATAATTTTCTATTTCTTTGTGTTCCAAATAATCCAGCTAGCCCTAGATTAAAGTTTGTGTCTCTTATTGGCTCCATCTGATTCCTAATTATCTATCTAGTTTCTACCTTGCCTTGAACTCTGATTTCCATGTGCCTCCAAATTCTTTACTCACTGCTTATCCAGTTTTGATCCTCTGCCTTCTCACCCCTAGATCTTCAAAGCATCCCATCTCAGATTTCCCACTTGATTCCAAAACCTCATCACCCAAGACACCTATCAAAGTTTATGTATTGTTTTGATTAGGCTTTAGTCTCTTGCCTGTCTTCTGCTCAGAGCTTTCTTTCATGTCCTGGTTCCTACAAATACTACATCATCTCATTTCATTATTACACAAACATTCTAATGGGCCCTGCCACCGATCTATCTTCCTTCTGTTTTGGGCCTCCTTTTCCCATAAATTAACATGCACCCTTCCAGTACATCAATCTTCCAAAATGCTATTTCAGTTATGGCTTATCTTCCCAAAACCTCTATCTCAAAACAAATGTTTCGCACTAGCTATGAGATGAAGTGAACATTAGTCAGCTTGGGCTGCTATAACAAAGTACCACAGACCAGATGGCTCAAACAATATGCATTTTTTCCCCTCAGAATTCTGAAGGCTGGGAGTTCCAAGATCAAGTTGCCCACCGATTTGGTTGCTGGTGACGATTGTCTTCCTAGCTTGCAGAGAGCAAACAAGCACATTTGTGTTTCTTATAAAGGCTCTAATCCCATCATGAAGCATGAAGTCCGGACACTAATTCCTTCCCAAAGGCCGCCTTTCAAGCACCCTCACTTGGAGGCTAAGACTTCAACCTAATGATTTGGGTAGGAAAGATGACACAAACATTTAGATCAAAGTGTGTCTTTATGGCCTGGCTCCAGACCTATCTTTCTAGTTTTATTTTTTTGTCTCCTTTACGTAATTTTTCTACAACTAAATCTGTTTATTTACTCTTTCATGAGGATACCGTTTCTGCTCCCATGCCTCCCTTGAAAGATACACTCTCCTCTGTTTCTTGAATCCCACCCAAATTTAGCTTATTTCTTCTATTATTCTCTTAGACTGTTGCAACCTGTATTTTATTTTACCTTCACATGGTGACATGGTGGGGGTGTAATTCCACCACAACTCCCTTGTAATTCTTGTTGAATGTAGAGACTGTGTCTTAGATGTCTTTGTACTGAGCACATGGGTCTCAAAAAAAGATAATTTTTGGTTTGATTCACTTTCACTCTTTTATTCATTCAACAGCATTTAATGACCACCTACTTTGTGAAAGCAGACTAAATATAATTCCCCACCATGTGATCTAAGTCTCAAGTTTTTTCCTCTTCCTTAAACTTCCATGTCAGTATCTTAGAGAAAAAAGGCCATTTATCTTTTTACCTTTTTTCTTTATAACTTTACAGTTAGACTACCTTCCTCACCTGCCCTGCTGGTGACTCTCAAGAGATGTTGCTTGTACTATAAGCCCAAGATCACTATCTTTCCTTCTGTTTTCTTCTGGAAAACAGAGAGAAGGTAAATATAATGTCCTTTTAGCTTCCTTAACTTTCAAAAGATCTGAAGAAAATAGTTTGAAGAAATGATCAAAAAAAGAATCAATTACTCTTCTTCTCCATTCCCTGATTAACCATAAGCATAGCCCAGTGCCTGGCAATAATAAGCACTGAAAAAATAGATTGAACATTGAGTGAATTAATTCTCAAGATAATTGCTGATATCTGCCAACATAGAAGCCAGAAAAACTAGAATTAGGACCAGATCTCAAAGATCATCTAGATCAACTTGTTCATTCCTAGATAGTAGAAGTCCATAGAAACAAAATGTCTATCTGCAAGTCACACAGAGTAGCCAACCTGAATTAGAACTCTGATCCTACCCCATTCCAGCACTGTTTTTACTATATTTCATGGTCTAAACCACATGCTTCAGTGAATATAGGTAAATAACTTAAAGGTTTGCTGAAGAAGTATAGGGGAACTATGACAAGAAAGGATAGTTATAAGAAGATCCAGAAAGAAAATTATAAAATGGAAGAGGATAGATTTACTTTTAAAAAGAAGCACTTAGGGCGCCTGGGTGGCTCAGTTGGTTAAGCAACTGCCTTCGGCTCAGGTCATGATCCCGGAGACCTGGGATCAAGTCCCACATCGGGCTCCCTGCTCGGCAGGAAGCCTGCTTCTCCCTCTCTCACTCCCCCTGCTTGTGTTCCCTCTCTCGCTGTGTTTCTCTCTGTCAAATAAATAAAATCTTTAAAAAAATAATAAAAAATAAAAATAAAAAATAAAAAGAAGCACTTAGTGATTGCTGTCTTTCTTCTATGACTTTGATAAGGTTATGTGTTAGAACCAAAGGTAAAACTAAAAGAATTTTGTGTTCCTTACAAGCTACTGGATCTTTCTTTTCCATTTCACCCTCCCACCCCCCACCCGCCTCCACTACTTGTATCTGTATTTTTGGTGTTAATCTCTGAAAGGAGAAGGCCATGATTAAAATCTCTGAACTCTCCGTTTAACTATTTGAAAACTGTTGCTCTGTTTTCATGATTCTAAAAATGGTTGGACTGTCCTAGTACTGATTGCACTGATATTTGGACATTCTGCATTACTGAGTCTTAGAGAAAAAGAAACAGTCATTTTGCGGAATGTCAGCATGACTCTTTTTCACCCTGGCTTCTTTCCTAAAGTTCATCTTTCCGAAGCACATAAATCCATGACAGATACAACAAAACTAAAAGAATTACTTTCTTTACATGAGAATAAAATCCTTATTTATTTCTTAAATGCCTCTCCTACTTCTACCTTGGGGGAAGCTTCTGGTATCTCTGTTCATTTTAAGCCTATGTCATCTGTCCTCCTCCTTTGAATCTCTGCCTTGTTTGGTCCAACCTAGAGGATAACAATGTCTATTACTTTATATATCTTGTTTCCAGAAACAATAGCCTGTGGCACTTCCATTATTTATTCTCTCTCCTTCTGTCAGTGACATAATGGTCTGCTGCTTGCCAAAAACTCTGCTTTTCCAGGCCAGTGATTCCATTCCCTCTAGCGTTTTCTCAGATTTAATTTCTTGTAAAAGAAAAAAAACAATATGGCTGATAGTTCTGCCAAATGGAAACTCAGCTTTGAACGAATTAGGCTGGACTTCAGCATATGCTTGTGGCCAACCTCTGAATTGTTGATGATGGTGGTGTAGCGGTGGTCATGGTGGTAGTAGTGGTGGTGGTGGTGGTGGTAGCAATGGTGGTAATGGTTGTAGTGGTAGTGGTGATGGTGGTAATGTGGTTGTGGTGGTGGTAGGTAGAGGTGGTGGTGATGGTGGTAGTGATGGTGGTAATGGTTGTAGTGGTGGTGATGAGGGTGATGATGGTGGTGGTTGTGATTGTGATGGTGGTGGTGGTGGTGGTGGTGTCTATTTATTGGTCTGCCTTTTCTTCTAAAGAGCTCATCGTTCTTAGGATTATTTGTTCCCATTGTAGAATAATAGAGAAAAATATAACAATTTAATAGTCTAACATGGCAGGAAATAATTTATGATCAGCGTTACACTATTTGTCTCATTCTCAGGAATGGAAAATCATTAAATTACCTTTCTTGAGACTAAAACATGTAGTAATATTACCATTTACTGTCTCTTTGGCAGCAGTCTCATAGTTTTGTTAATTTTTTATATGTGAGAGCCCATGATAAATATAAAAAATAAAATTGGAGCATGTCTTATGTTTACTGAATAAATCTATTTATCAGAATGTACTTAATAAGCTTCTTCGAAGCACTCAGTACTAATTTTGGGACTAAATGAGGTATCATGGTCTTTATTTTCAAGTCAATATATTTAGGTCAGAAGATATAATATTCATTTATCCTATACATATTTATTGAATACCTTCTGTGTCCCAGATGCTGTGCTAAGAGGAAGAGATGCAATCTTTGCCCCCACACTAATTGAAAACGTAGAATTGCAAACACTGTTACATTACATGAAGATAGAATGAAAATACATAAAGTATCCTGAAAACTAGAGAACAAAAAAATCTAAATTTCACTAGAGTGGTTCAAGGAAGGCTTTATCTGAGGAAGAAACATTTTAGCCAAGACTTGGAGGGAAAAATTAAGCATTCAAAGAAAAGGAACAGAATGCATAACAATATACCAGCTTGAATGCAGCTCCCTTACTACAGTAACTTCAGCTACTTCAGTGTTGCTTTAGTATATTATTCAAGTAAGGGTATAATGTGGGAGGAGATAGTACTGATTTGGGATGAGGCTGAGCGATCAGGCAGAAGCCATTGCATGAAAGGTCTTGTAGGATGGACGGTGTTCTTCCCCAGTTAATTTTCAATAGCAGATTGGCACAATTAAGTTGGTAAGTCAGAAAAACCATTGAGTAGAGGATATATTTGAGTGGGTAAGACTGAAGGCAGGGAGACTCATCAGGTGGCCTTTGGGGTAAGAACTGATGAGCCTCTAAACCAATATAATAACGGTAATAAATCAAAAGTGGCACTAATATACAGGGCATAAAAGAAATAGTATCCAGAGGAGTTAAATTTTTTTTTTTATAATGTGTGAAGATTTAAGGATGATTTCCATGTTTCTGGCTTATGATATGGGACAAACAATACGAGACAGTGTGTAATCAGTTGCTAAACTATGCAGCTTCAGAAATAAGTAAAGCTCATGGGAGTGAGCAGTGATTGAAGATGACTCCTTGCAGAAGGTGTCAGGATGTAGGCTTAGCTCTCAGAAAGTGGGACATGCAGCACTCTGTAAGAAAAGTGATTATCCTAAGTGACTTAGAACTTGCTCTCTTGTTTCTGACTTGTGTTCTGAAGGGTCACCTGACTCCCACAGAAGAAACCCTCTTCTCCCCTCCACCCTTACTCTGAAAAAGTAGGGTAAATGGTCCACAGCCCTTTCCCAAATAAAATTATATGTCTAATTAGATACATAAATTTTCTATCACAGATCCCAGTAGGGAAGGACAGAGGAGGAGGGAAGGAAGAAGAAAGGAGCTAATGAGTAATTATTTTCAGGGAAGATGGAGGAAGAGTCAGAGAGTAAGACTGTATTTTTTAGGTTGGGAAAAAGTAATCTGCAATTCCCCAGTAAAACAAAATAAAATCCAACAATAAAATGATCACATCAGCATTCTCAAAAATTAAAATGTTATTTTTCACTGTTTCAAACGAGGTCTGTAATAACAAAGGAGAGATATTTTCTAGTTTACTAATAATGTTTTCATTTGTTTTATCTCTCTTAGGCTTCATTTTCGTATGTGGAGCAGTGTTTGGGGAAAAAAAAAACATGTCAGATTAGTGCCCATAATACAAGAGCCAATGTACAGAAACAGAACAAGAAAATAGAGTAGGGAAGCATTGCACCTTTTCCAACAATACCGTAGGTAAATCAGGAAGTTGTCCTCTGAAGAACGAAGGTGTTCTTATTCTTGTGAAATGTACGAACACGCACGTGTGTGTGTGTGTGTGTGTGTGTGAGAGAGAGAGAGAGAGAGAGAGAGAGAGAGAGATGCAGTGTTGTTTTGTTTGGTCCAGGAGATGCAGTATCATGTCCAAAGAGACAGAAGAATGATCTTTCCAGTCAAATTATACTGGACAAGACCCTGAAGAAAGGTTAGAAATCAATTAGTTAAAAAGAAGAAAGGATATATTATGAAAACGGAACCATAAGTACAAAACCTCAAGGTTAGTGTAAGAGCTATGCATGGTTTGGGGTACACATAGGAGGGCTCCAAGCTAAACTTCAGACTGAGTATCAAGGAAAAATGGGATATGAAGTATTACATGAGATAAACCATTTTCAGGGGTAGGAGTTTAGACTTGGGAAGATCTTAGAAGGTTTTGAATAGCAGTAGTGAGTGACATATTGCTTTGGGAATGATAAAATATTAAAATCATTAATACTAAGGAGTTTAATAATAGCTAGCACTCAGTGCTGGTTTTCAGTGCCAGATGCTTAATAACTAACTGAATCTTGATCATACCCAATGGTGTACACAGTGTTATCCTCATCCCTATTTTCCAGATTTGCAAACTGAGAAAGTAGCCAGGGAACCTGCACAAGTACCACAAGTAGCCCATGAGACAGGTTTGTGAACCATGCCCAGTCTGGCATCTTAATCTCTGCATCAAGGTTATTATTTATAAGGCAGAATGAAGAAGAAAGCAAAAGCAAAGAAACCACTTAGGAGCCTTTGGTCATCCATCAGGTCTGAGGTTTTGAGGTACTGAGCTTTAGTGACTACAGAAGAGGTCCGTTTGTGAGCCTTTAGTTTTACTTTCACTTGGAGCAAGATGACCATTCAAGTCCAACTGAAGCTTATTTAAAGAGAGAAACTCTTAGGCCCAGTTGCAGAGATGGATCTTGCCACCAGCCCTGAATCTAGTTGGATCCTGGAACAATGCCCTTAATTCTCTAACTGCACCCTCTAGCAATAGCGTTTTCCCCTCAAGGACATCCTTAACTCCATTCATAGAGCTTTGTCTCTAGAAATGTTGCAGTCTATTGACTATGTAAATGGTGTAGTTGCTTTTCCATGAAAATGCATAAAATTCCTATTGTACTATGTACTACTATTGGCTGTAAAAGGGAAAAAATGCAAGTAACTGCATCATTGTGGGAGACAGAACATCTGTTTGCTTTGGAATCCAAGAGAAATTCTCCACGTGGCTTCCCTCTAAAACAGATTAGTAAGGAACTTGTGAATAAATTATCTCAAGGGCTTTCTTGTCCACATGAACAAGAGTTTAAAGTCCCCTAGAACCGATTCTGTCATTTTAATGGTTACATGATAGCCATTTTCTCTGGGATAAATTTCTAATGATAAAGGGAAGCTTTGGTTTCCTCTGATTCCCTAAATGCTCTCCTCAGGATCTAATTATGTTCTTCCTGATCAGCCCAATGTCTCTGAGGATATGCTTCCCTGAGGTGTTTTTTGCTTTTCTTACTCATCTATTTACCAAATATGTATCTGTCAATTCCATACAGGGTCTTAGGAGAGGAATTAGGTTTACAATAGGGAAAAGGTGCAGTCAGTTCCTTCAGATAAAGAAAATAAGTAAAAAGTGGTTAAGTGCTAATACACTACTAGTTCACAGTATTAAGAAATACAGAAGAGAGACAGACACCCCGTGCAGTCTTGAGGTATCGGGAAAGGCTTCCCCCAGGAAATTGCTTTTAAGCTGGGACTTGAAAGGTCTTTACCATGATAGGGACAGGGCTGGAGAGCGGATGGATTGCTGATGAGAGACGGTCATTCCAGGAGAAGGAACAGTACATACAAATACAAGGAGGCACAAGAATTTTTGAATTGTCCAGGAGACTTCAGTTATTTTAATAATTCAAATGCCCCATCAAGTTCCTGATTCATTTAACAAGTGTTCACAAACTGTATTCTATGGCATTTTAAAAAATAAGATGTTTATGGGGCGCCTGGGTGGCTCAATCCGTTAAGCGACTGCCTTCGGCTCAGGTCATGATCCCGGAGACCTGGGATCGAGTCCCTCATCGGGCTCCCCGCTCGGCGGGAAGCCTGCTTCTCCCTCTCTCACTCCCCCTGCTTGTGTTCCATCTCTGGCTGTGTTTCTCTCTGTCAAATAAATAAATAAATAATCTTAAAAAAAAAAAAGATGTTTATATATATCCATATATCCTGTGAAAAGAAGTGTTCTCTGCTGAAAAAATTTTGAGAAGTATTGAAATAATCTAAATTAATGGTTTCTTTACTACAGCACTTTTAATACACCAGTGTAAATAGTGACTCACCAAAACAAGAATTGAGGATGCAACTTTTCCCAAACTTACTTGACAATGAAATGGTTTGTTACACAGAACATCTTTTAGCAAATTATGGAACTTATGTTCTAGAGAACAAACTGTAAGTACTGAGTTTAGCATCATGGGTAAGGGGTTGGAGGCCTGATTCCAAATTTCAACACATGGTGTTGAGGTGAATTCTGCAGATGTTAGACCATGTGAATTTCAACCATATGCACCACAGGAGATTGCTTAGAATTATACAATGTCCTGAATCATGACATTGAAGAACCAATGAAATTGGTATTGACCTAAGACAGGATTACATTTCAGTCTTCCAAGAATGATTCCAAGGAAGAACCTAGGTGAGCATCTTAGAAACACTTCCATGGAGCCTAAATTTATCTTTATACTCAAGAGATATTGTAAAGTGAGCATTTTCTTCCGTTCTCTGAAGAGGGGACTGATGGTAAGGTTGATTTGCTGTGCTATATAGAACTCAATTGCTGTGCAGCCCACTTTGGATGAAGAACATGTATTTTCTTCATATTCATATTCATTTAGTAAAGACCAGCTTTCACGCTGAGGTCATTTGTAACCAGCGTGTGAGGCCAGCAAAATCTAATACAGCACAAAGGTTTGGGGAGGGGATCTGAAGGATAGATGACACCTCCTGTTTCTTCTATTTGATATAAATGGATGGATCCTCAATAACTACATTAAGTGGCTCATCCCTCCTCCATTCTAGAAATGGATAAAAATATAGTCAACTGATTTATGACTCATGTAAACAGTGATAGAAGTGGAGAGGAGCCCTGAACCGACCCCATGACTATTTTTTTTTTTATTATTGAATTCTTGTCTTTGGAAATACCAAAGCACTTTCTTACTTGGGTGGTTTAAAAAAGTAAATATTAAATAGTCTACCTTTTTTTAAATTTCTCTGGGATGGCTCAGTCGACTAAGTGTCTGCCTTCAGCTCGGGCCATGATCCCCGGGTTCTGGGATCGAGCCCAACATCGGGCTCCCTGCTCAGCAGAGAGCCTGCTTCTCCCTCTCCCTCTGCCTGCTGCTCTGCCTGCTTGTGCTCTCTATCTCTCTGTCAAATAAATAAATAAAATCTTTAAAAAAATTTTAAAAAAGACTAGGTTATTTATATTGATACTTCTCTACTCTGTCAGTTCACTCTCCAAAAAGTCTAAGCAATGTACATATGAACTCAATTCTATTCTCAACAGATTCTAAGCTACAAGCTCTCACTCCACTATAAGAGCAAAGAAAAGCAGAGTATATATATACTGATTCCCCAAGGTCCTGATGGCAGGTTAGTTCAGTTCATTATAAACTGCTTAACTCTCTGCCAGGCATAGACCTCCTTCTTTCTCAGCTATTTGGTTCATTCATCATGGGTTGGGCCACCTAGGATGAGCTATTTTTGCCCTTCCATGATTTGCCTGGTCACAATATTGGTAATGCATATCTTGTTAAAAATTTTGTCTGAATGTCCAAAGGCACTTAGCTAAGACAATGTCAGTAATGCTTTCCTTAGCCTCTTGGGCAGGTCTTTTCTTGGTCAGGTTCAACCAGGAGCACCTGCATGGTACTTTATCTGGGCTTCCTTTATCTGCAGGGACCCTTTCAAGTTATAGGGTGAGTAGAGGTTTTATATTGTTCAAAATCACTCCTCTGGTTATATATGAAACATACCCATTCTATATTGCATTCAGTATGTTTATGAGGACATTTATTAACTTAAATTTTGCCTGTAATCCTATGCAAAATAGTTCACCTTGTATGGAGTAAAACTAACAAACAGGCAAAACCAGAGCAAACCAAGCAAAAATGGTTTTCTTTTCTACTTGAAGAAATGTACCTTCAGTGTCTTAGATGCCGTTTCTAACTGCTTTCAGGTATTCTTTCTTATTTCTCTTTCTTTTTCTTCACCTCCTTTCTTTTGTCCTCCTTTCCCTGAAGTCCAGGTTCACAGGCCCTCTCCTGCCCTGCTCCAGAGCAGCCTCACGGGACTGTATTAGCACAAGCACAGGGAAACCTGGGTGGCTCAGTTGGGTGAGCCTCTAACTCTTGTTTTTGGCTCAGGTTATGGTCTCAGGGTCATGGGATTAAGCCCCACGTCGGGATCCATCCTGGGCTTGGAGCCTGCCTGGGTTTCTCTCTGCCCCTCCCCACCCCACACTTGTGCTCTCTTCTCTCTCTCTCAAAGAAAAAAAAAAAAGAACAGCCACAACCCACATTTAAATTTCTTTCTTTTCTATCAGACAACCATTCAGAGGTCCCCTCTCTTGCTTCAGACACGTCCTCTGACACATCTCCATCTACACCTTCTACCTGGCCAGTTAGAGGTAGGAAGGTGGGTCCGCAGAAAATGACTCTTAAAGCTGTGTCCAGTGTCCCTCCTCTCTTTTGATTAACTTAACACCATTTATTGCACACCCAGTGTTTACCTAGCATGGACCTAGTGGCTGAAGACAAAAACTCTTAAAGGTTCTGCAGTGAGTACATTTGTCACTGCACTTTACAGTAACTACAGCTTTGTCAGTGGACTGAGGTAGGGCAAATGCATGAACTGCACATAGGTGTGAATAAATTAATTAGGGCTACTGATGAGCATTTCTAGAAGATTGGCCTCCTAAATTTGCATCCCTCCTTTTTTAGCCATAATCAAGTTGCCCTCTTCCAGGCTGTGTAAGTATTCTTTTAAACATATTCAGGCTTCATTTAAGTCTTTCTCTCTTTCATAGACTAGGTGTAACACTCTTTGTTGATCTCAAAAGTTCCAGCATTTTTACTACATTTTTTCACCAGAAAAAAGGGGGGGGGGCACATTAGTTTTTGTATTAGTATTATTTTTCCTTTCTAGACTGAGAAGAAATACTGTGTCTATAAATCATACATTTTTTTAAAGGATTTTATTTATTTGAGAAAGAGTGAGTGTGCACATGCATGTGAGTGGACAGCAGTGCAGGTTGAGGGCAGAGAGAGGGAAAAAGAGAATCTTCCATCCACGTATATCTCATCACTCTGAAAATGAAAAAAAAAATTCAAACACAATGTATTATCTTCTGGGTTGTTTATAGGTAGATAGAAACTCAGATGTAGATCCAGAGAAACTCAGATGTAGTCAGTCATAGTGGTTTACCATTAAAAAGGAAAAAGAAAGAGAAGGAAGAGGAGAGAAGAAGAGGAAGGTGAGGTGGGGGAGTGGAGGGAAGGGAAAGGCAAGGAAGTAGGTTGCATGACAGAATGTAATGTGATCATCTGTAGAAAATGGGATTTTAATGACTAATTAGCAATTTGTGTACCAATAGCTTCCATCTTTCAGTGTTTACAATCTGCTGGCCTCGGGCCTCTGCACTCTACACACATTATCCCATTTAGTACTTAGGACAATTTTATAATTCCTTCATCTTATAGAGGATGTCATAGAGGCCTGGAGAGCTTAAATAACTTGTCTGGAGTTACTCAGATCTGAGTTAGAGTCCAGTGGTACTGTCCACCTCAGCCCACACTCTTTACTGCTTCTCTTACTATTGTAATAGTAATTGGGCAAACATAATTTAGTGGGCAATTAATTCAACTCCGTCCAGGAACAAAAAAGAGAAGTAACTAATTATGTATATGTATACATTTATATATGTATCTAAGATTGAATATTATTATAGAATACCTTGTATATATGACTGAGCTATAAATCAGCACCATTCTTGTCTTCAAAATGGTTGAATATTGTCAATTTCATATGGTTTGGCCAAGGAAATGTCTATATATACATGTATCATATAAAGAGACATAAATTTATGTATTCATAATAATAATTAACACTTATTCAGGACATACTAGGTTTTAGGGTATATTCAAAACCCTTTACATTTGTCATTTCACATAGTCTTCTTATCAGACCTAAAAGCTTGGTACCATTTTCCCCATTATAAAAAGAGAAAATTCAAACATGCAGAGGTTGTATAACCGTGGAAGTCACACAGTTAAGATGTGGTAGAGCCAGGATCTCATCCTCCTTAGTTTGACTTGAGACCTTATTCTCTTTACCATAGTACTATACTGACTGAGTATTTTGCGGATTTATTTCTATACATGTTAGGGGGAAATCCATGCTGGAGTAAATTATTAAGGACTCAATAGTAGCTTTATAGTTTTTAACTTTCTGCACTTTCTGCATCTTGCCTTCACTTATCTTCTCCCAGGTAATAGATATTCTTTATTTTTATTTAATATTTAAAGAAATAAAGGTTAAATTAGTTACTTCATTTATTCAAGGTCACACAATGATTAATGGATGAAGTAGAATTCAAACTTAGGTCATGAGGATCTAAGGGCTCTTTCTCTGTGTGACACATGGTAAATGCAAACCTGTGCAAAGCCAGATGCTTAATTGAGAAGCAGTTTACTTAATGAGAATAAAATATGTTGTGTCCTGTAGGCTCACTGCTAAAGATATGCATCGGTGATAATGCATGGTGGTCTCACTAGCCTTTGTAAGGAGTTCAAGTCACTCTGCTTATTTGAGCTCATACTAATGATAGAAATGTGTGTGTTATCTCTGTGACCCCTTCTCTTCATCCCTCATTTCAATCACACATTTTAAAGCATAGCATCCATTTTCTGGCCCTACCACTCCTTCCCTGGGTCTGTTCTTTGCCATGGATCATTGCTGTGATCCAGGTACTGCTCTCCCTGTGCCAGGTCTTATCTCTTCAAATCCAACCCCTATGCCATAGCCTTGTAGATCTACTTAAAATACACATGTATTCATTGGGTTGCCTTTTATTTCAACCCTCTTTTCATCAGATCACCACCCACTACAGCACAAAGTCTGAGTTTTTTCAGCGGGGCATGTGAGTGCTCCACAGGGTAACTTCTTTCTGATGTTCAGCTACCTCCTTTGACCTCTCTCAGACTCAATCATGCACTTCAGTGGTGAACTTAGATGCACTGCAATTTCTTCCTCTAAATTTGCTCAGACTGCTCCCTTCCACATTATCGTGATCATATTTAGTCTTTACAGCAAATTGTTGAGATGGGTACTATAATTATTCCATTTCAGAACATTGCCTTGCTTGGGTTAGCTTTCTGTAGCTACCATCTAGAGGTCTGGAGGAATGCACTTCTTCAAAGACATTTTTATACAGATGTACAGTCTTCTCCTGGTTTTCTTTTTCTCTGATGGAAATTCTTCCTCTGCCATGTCTACCTGATAGGGTGATATGCATAATCAGTTTTCAGTGATGCCATGTGAGGGGAATGTAGCAAATACGCTGTATCATGAAAGCAAACTATAGTTGCTAAAATAAGTCATTTTGTAGACACAACTTTAAGTTGCTATGAAGTCAAAATAATGCTTTGAAGAGATGGATATGTCAGTTCAGATTGAACATCAGATACTATTATGGTTTTTAAAATAGCAATAAATCTAGGTTGACATTTAGGATGTTTGATTAACTTCAGCCTGAAGAGACCAACCACAGACCAGAGATGAGCTGTTTGCTAAGATGTATCTGCTATTCCAAGTCAAGTGGATTCAGCTATCAGGAAGAGGGTCCACACACTACCTTAATACACGTTGCTTAATATGTCAAAATGTTCTGAACTTGGACATTCTTCTCGCTGTTGAAAAATCTCTATTCTAATTAGGTCATAGGCTCTTGACTACTTAAGATTCAAACTTTGAGTCCTAAAGAAGGAGGGATTGTGGGGGCAGAGGAGGGCAGAGAAACGCATAGCAGAGACTAGCATATTGGTAAGGTAAAGACAGGTTGGAGGGAATGAAGAAGAGGGTAAGATTGACAGTGACAAAATATCATTTAAAACAGTTGTGTTGGGATGTCTGGGTGGCTCAGTCATTAAGCGTCTGCCTTTGGCACAGGTCATGATCTTGGAGTCCCGAGATCAAGCCCTGCATCAGGCTCCCTGCTCAGCGGGAAGCCTGCTTCTCCCTGTCTCATTCTTCCTGCTTGTGTTCCCTCTCTGGCTGTGTTTCTTTCTGTCAAATAAATAAATTAAAATATTTAAATTAAAAAAACAGTTGTGGCTAAAAAGTTGTAGAACACATATATGACAATACATATATGTTTATATTCTAATTTATGTATAATAATAATACATGTGAAATCACACATATAAAGCACAAAAAACTTTCAGTGAATACTTACCTTACATGCAGTGCTCATAGTTGATAACTGGTAAGAGGAATGAAAGAAACAACACAAATCAATTTATCTGTATGTATAAGCCTCATAGACACAAACCAGTGTAAGTCAATTCAGTCGTCTCAACAGTCAAGTGCATCCTGCCAACCAAGACTTTGAACTTACATCTAACAAATAACTTGAAATATTTTCCCCATATCATGGGTTTAAGTGTAAGAAACACGGGCTCAATCTCTCTCTGTATTGCCTTAATTCAGGTGCACATTTGTAATTATCAAATTAATTCTAATAAGCTCTACTCTTAAATTGGGCACAATATTGATATTCTTCATGAAGCTTTAATTTCATTTTCTTTCCTGACTCAGTTATTTGTAATTAATAAATTAAAATGTCACTTTATTTGGGGTTGGATTGATACAATCATTGCATCAGTTAGAGTTCTCCAGAGAAGTATAACCAGAAGGCTGTGTGGATATATGTGTATACAGTTGATACACATTATGTGTGGATTCCGTATTTGTGAATTGCTATACTCACTAAAATTTAATTGTAATCCCCAAATAAACACTTGTGATATTTTCATAGTCATTTCCAGACATGCAACAGAAGAGTGAAAATTTGAGTCACATGACATACATGTTTTCAGCTAAGGTCATAGGTGATGCTCTGTCTTCTTGTGCCCTTTTTGTGGTCCATTTAGTGACACATATTTCACATTTTTGTGCTTACTGTAAGTGATTTTGTTCCTTAAGATGATCTTCAAGTGTAATGTTGAACTGCTATCTAATATTTATAAGCACAGAAAGCTGTCATGTGCCATATGGAGAAAATATGTGTGTTTAGCCGGCATCATTCAGGCACAGATATAGTGCTGTCAGCTGTGAGTTCCGTGTTTAACAAATCAACAGAGTATGTTAAATAAGATGTCTTTAAACAGAAACACATACAGATGTAAAACAAGTTTATGTATTGATTAATTGACAAAAATGTTGTGACCAGAGGCTTGAAGGAACCTAACCCTGTATTTCCTCTAGGAGCAGTGTGTCAGTACTCACTGATCGGTGTTCATGTGGACTTTATAGAATATACTTGCTGCACCTATCAAAGATGTACTGTATATTTTCATCTATCAATCCATCTATTCATTTCAATTCATTTCAAAGAATTGACCCATGTGATTGTGGAAACCAGCAAATCTGAAATCTCTAGAGCAGGCCAACAGGCCAAAAACTCAGACAGGAGTTGCTGCTGTGTTTTTTTAAGTTTTTACTTCCAGTATAGTTAACATACAATGTTATATTAGTTTCAAGTGTACGATACTATAATTTAGCAATTCCGTATATCACCAGGTACTCATCAAGACAAGTGCATTCCTTCATCTCCATCGCCTATTTCTTGGTTTCCCTTCCTCTCTCTCCCTTTTTTCCCCCCTTTACTCATTTGTTTTGTTTCTTAAATTCCACATATGAATGAAACCATACGGTATTTGTCTTTCTCTGACCGACTTATTTCATTTAGTATAATACTCTGTAGCTCCATCCATGTCATTGCAAATGGCAAGATGACATCTTCTTTTATGGCTGAGTAGTAGCCCACTGTATTATATATATACCACTCTTCTTTATCCATTCATCTGTGGATGGATACTTGGTCTGCTTCCATATCTTGGCTATTGTAAATAATGCTGCTGTAAGCATTGGGGTGCACATATCCCTTTGGATTACTGTTTTTGTATTCTTTGGGTAAACACCTAGTAGTGCAATTGCTGTATCATATGGTAGTTCTATTTTTGACTCTCTGAAGAACCTCCATACTATTTTCTGAAGTAGCTGCACCAGTTTACATTCCCACTAACAGTGCGTGAGAGTTCCTTTTTCTCTACATCCTTACCAATGCTTGTTTTTTGTTTTTTATTTTAGCCATTCTGACACGATTGAGGTGGTATCTCATTATTGTTTTGATTTGCTTTTCCCTGATGATACATAATAATGGGCATCTTTCCATGCATCTGTTGGCCATCTGGATGTCTTCTTTGGAGAAATGTCTTTTCATGTCTCTGCCCATTTTTGAACTGGCTTATTTGTTTTTTGGGTGTTGAGTTGTATAGTTATTTATGTATTTTGGATACTAACCCTTTATCAGCTATGTCATTTGCAAATATCTTCTTCCATTCAGTAGGTTGCCTAGTTTTGTTGATTATTTCCTTTGCTGTGAAAAAGAAACTTTTTACTTTGATGTAATACCAGTAGTTTATTTCTGCTTTTGTTTGCTTTGCCTCAGGAGACATATCTAGAAAAATGTTGCTATGGCCAATGTCAGAGAAGTTACTGCCTATGTTCTTATCTAGGATTTTGATTGGTTTCTGGTCTTCACTTCGGAGTTGCTACAGTTTTGAAGCAAAATGCCTTCTTCTTCCAGAAACCTCAGTTATTGTTCTAAAGGCTTCAAATGATCAGATGAGGCCCAAATGCATTATTGAGAGCAGTGTCCTTTACTTCAATTCAACTGATGATAGATTTTTTTTTTTAAGATTCCTTTTATTTATTTGAGAGAAAGACAGAAATATCGAGAGAGAGCCTTAGCAGGGAGGAGAGGGAGAAGCAGGCTCCCTGCTGAGCAAGGAGCCCTGACACAGGGCTCCATTCCAGGACTGTGGGATCGTGACCTGAGCCAAAGGCAGATGCCTAACCAATTGAGCCACCCAGATGCTCCCTGACTGTAGATGTTAACCACATCTACAACCTACCTTCACAGCAACGTCTAGATTTATGTTTGATTACATAACTGGGTACTATGGCCTAACCAAGTTGACATACAAAATTAATCATCACAGTTTTGATAGATATTGATGAACTTAGAGTGAGCCCAGTTCACTGGTGTTTCTATGTATAGAGGCAAGTTATAACTATATTTTCACACACATGTACAAAGACAGAGAGAAAAACAACATGTTCCTGCTCTGACAGGTAAGAAGTTTGCATGATCAGAAGCAAAAGCCTCACCATCAGACCTTGGCTTCAAATCTTTCCACCTGGCACTGGAAAACTTACTTTCTTGTATCCAAAAGAGAGGGTAACAGTAGTACCACCTGTGATATTGGGCCCATTCTTTTCATATCTTCACAACATCAGCTATTGTCAGTCCTAGCTCCCTGTGAAATGTGAGGAGAGCAATTAGACTGAACAGGAACGAACTCCCTTGAAAGTGAAGCCATGGCCCCTTGGCAGGCACATGGAAAAATGCCAGGGATGGTCATCAGTGGGAGAGCAGCTGAGTGGCTTTCTGCTTGTCACCAAAATAAGGCCAGGCTAAGAAAAACATGGGAATGGGGTAGGTGATGGAGGAAAACAAAGACCCTAAATACTTTCCATGCCTGATTTTGTCTTCCCCAAGAGAGGAAAGCACTCACAAAATCAGTCACCAGAGAAATCACAGCCACCAACTGAACAGTGAAAAATTCAGTCACTGAGCTCATAGACTTGCTGCTAAAAACCGGGTATGCAGATGTTTCCACCACTTTGTTTAAAGGTTGCTTGCTTCTGTGATCGTTGCAATGCCATGTAATTGCAGAAGTCTCGATGATGAAAGGTGAAATCAGGACCTTGCTATTCCAAATGCTCTCTCTGCCTCTCTGAGTGTACCTGCTGCTGGGCTTCAACCCCTTTCTTGACCTCCCCATCACAAAGTGACAGACCTTAGTGAAAATGAGGGGACATTCTAAAACAAAAATAAACCTGTCATTTTTATAGTCAAAAGTGTCAGAGCTCAAACATCAATGGTGATTCAGAAGAGTCAGTAATGTATTTTCTGTCTGTGTTTACTGACGTTTAGTGCTTATTCCATACGAAAGTTATTTGCAAAGTATTCTTGCATTGCCATCTAATCAATAGTATTTCTTTGGCTTCAGAAATACCATTTCAGCCTTCCTCAACCACACTACCTAAGCCACATCTGTTCCTTATTTAAGACAGAGATATTTATTTGGTTATGTAAGAGTCACTTTCCATAGTCCCTTCTCCTTTCCAACAAAGAGACACTTAGCTTTATTGTCTTTACACAGATAATTATAATAATAATTATTAGATCATTTTTCAAGTTATATGTGATTACTGCAGATGTATTAAGTATGTTATGTATGCATTTTTTAATTTATAAGTATCTTAAATTTTTGGTGACAACCAACTTATGAGTGGGACTAGATTTTATGCAGTCTGCTAATTATAAAGTGAGATACTTGGTTTAATCAGAAGGAGGGACTATGCAGATTTATTTGTTATATTCTTTTTTTGAGGGGGAGGAACTTGCAGATATATATTGTATATATTCTATACAGAATAAAGTTGGAGGCAAGAAAATAGTCGCCAGGTTATTTTAACAATCCTTATTCATAGGTGAGAAGGCTGTGGAATAATACAAACTTCAGTGAATATATAAGTGTAATTTTTAATTAAAGTATGCATTATTTGTACATCAGAAGTGCCCAGATGTAAAACAACAGCTTTCACATATAACTATATTCTATATACATTATGTAGAGGTGGCCAAATGCAAAGACTATAGTTTATGGTCTATATGAATGATACACATTTTTATACATCACAGAAATATAGTAGCAAAAATTCTATTCATTGTGCAACTAAAAATAAACAAGGTCTTAGCAACATACACAAACAGGTCTGTAAAATTTTCATATTAGATATATATGAAAAGAACTACAAAACATCATAGAGGGACAAAAGACAAAACTGGAATGGATGAAAAACGTTCCTCACTGGGAAGACTTGATACAAGACAATTGTTAATTTTTCTCGAATTAATTTATGACAGTCTAATTAAAATACCATAAGGAAAAGGAGTTCACAAAATATTCTAAGGTTTGTGTAAAAATAGCATGAAAATATAGTAAAGGTAATTAAAAACAGTACACTAATAAATGGGATTTATAATTATGAACTTCTAAAACACATTATACAATTAAAGTAGAAAAAATAATGTTGCTGGTACAAGGACAAACCAGATGAAACAATGGAATAGAATGGAAGCCCAGAAATAGATGTAGGGTTTTAGAAATATTTAGTTGATAGAGTTAGATTTTAAACTTTGTGGACAAAGTTTGAGTTGTTCGATAAATGTTTTTGGAGTGATTTTCAAACTAGTTGGAAAAAATCAATACCTTATTCTAAAACACAGTGTGATAAATTATAGTTTCAAGTAAAATATGTGAAATAGTTACAGGATATTATCTGAACATTAACTTATTTGGAGTAGAGAAAGTCTGAATGTTTGAATATGATACTATAAAGTTAAATATTAATGGATACAACACATATCCAAAAGTTTCCCTGTAAAAAGAGCAAATAAAAAAGGCCAGTGGTTAATAAGATGAAAAATGTAAAACTTCACAGTCAATAAGATGATAATCAGAACTTCAAAGAGAATATTTTACTTAACTTATCTATATAGCATTTTAATAACAGTTCTTATTTTGATTAACAGCTATAGGAAAATGATATAATGATCCATTGCTGTCAGGATTTTACTGTCAAAAATAGAAAATGCGTATAATTTTGGACAATGATCCAACTTTTAGGAATTTATCCTAGAAAAGCAATTAGAAATCTATCAAAGAAAAAAAAAGATGCACAAAGAAGTTCTCTGCACCATTCTCTGTGAGAGTGAAAAGTGAAAAATTGGAAATGACTTCTGTCACAAAATAGAGGATTGTTTAATTAAATTATACTATGGCTAAAGAATTAAATGTAATTTACCCATTAAAATGATGCATTAGAAGATTATGTAATGTCATAGAAAAATGTCCATGTTTATCTTTATTTGAAAATGTTATAAGCCTTTCAATGCCAAAGGGCCTAAAGTAGGGGCCAACAGACCAAATCTGTTTACACAGACATACTTTGCTTTCATGTCAGTGTTTTATCATGTTGAGCCAAGATTTAAAAATTGGAAGAACACACACTAAAATCCAGATTTCCAGTGTGTGTTTACAATTCTGAGTATCTGACAACTCTGTCCACATTCCCACCTCAGTCAGAGCTGAATGGTGGAGTAGCTGGGAGCTACTCCAGTTCAGCTGCTCCACTCCCCCACCTCTTAGAGCCTCCCAGACATGCAACTCCTTCCGGCTCACTTACACCCAGCCTGCTTCTCTGTTGTATTTCCCTGTCTGGCCCCCATTAGACAATGGACTGATGTATACCTTTTGATCTAAAACTTTTATTTATTTTTTTTTATTTTCAGCGTTCCAAGATTCATTGTTTATGCCCCACACCTAATGCTCCATGCAATACTGCCCTCAGTACCCACTACCAGGCTCACCCATCCCCCATCCTCCAAGACCCTCAGTTTGTTTCTGAGTCCAAGTCTCTCTTGTTTTGTTTCCCTCCCCGATTTACCCTACTTCCCATTTCCTTTCCTTTTCCTACTGTCCTCTATATGACTCCTTATGTTCCACAAGTAAGTGAAACCATGTGATACTTGACTTTCTCTACTTGAATTATTTCACTCAGCAAAAGTTGGGTATTCATCCTTTCTGATGCAGGTGTAGTACTCCATTGTATATATGTACCACATCTTTATCCATTCATCTGTTGAAGGGCTCCTTGGCTCTTTCCACAGTTTGGTGATTGTGGCCATTGCTGCAGTGAACATTGGGGTACATATGGCCCTTCTTTCCACTGCATCTGTATCTTTGAGGTAAATACTCAGTAGTGCAATTGCAGGGTCATATGGTAGCTTTATTTTTAATTTTTTATGGAATCTCCATACTGTTTTCTAAAGCAGCTGCACCAATTTGCATTCCCACCAACAGTGTAAGAGGGTTCCCCTTTCTCGCAGCCTAACACTTGTTGTTTCCTGTCTTGTTAATGAGACAAGACTGACTGGTGTAAGGTGGTATCTCAGTGTGGTTTTGATTCAAATTTCCCTGATAGCTAGTGATGATGAACATTTTTTCATGTGTCTGTTAGCCATTTGTATGTCTTCTATGGAGAAGTGCCCTTAATGTCTCCTGCCCATTTTTTGATGTGATCATCTTCTTTTTGGATGTTGAGTTTGAGTAGTTCTTTATAGATCTTGGTTATCAGCCCTTTGTCTGTAGTGTCATTTGCAAATATCCTCTCCCATTCCATGGGTTGCCTCTTTGTTTTGTTGACTGTTTCCTTTGTTGACTGTTTTGCTGTGCAGACACTTTTTATTTTGATCAAGTCCCAAAAGTTAATTTTTGCTTTTGTTTCCTTTGCCTTTGGAAACATGTCTTGAAAGAAGTTGCTGTGGCTGATGTCAAAGAGGTTACTGCCTATGTTCTCCTCTAGGATTTTGATGGATTCCTGCCTCCCATTGAGGTCTTTCATCCATTTTGAGTTTGTCTTTGTGTGTGGCGTAAGAGAATGGTCTAGTTTCATTCTTCTATATGTAGCTGTCCAATTTTCTCAGCACCATTTATTGAAGAGACTGTCTCTTTTCCACTGGATATTTTTTCCTGCTTTGTCAAAGATGATTTGACCATAGATTTGAGGGTCCATATCTGGACTCTCTACTCTGTTCCATTGGTCTGTTTGTCTGTTTTTGTGCCAGTACCATGCTGTCTCGGTGATCACAGCTTTGGAATAAAGCCTGAAGTCAGGTAACGTAATGTCCCTAGCTTTGTTTTTCTTCTTCAACAATTCTTTAGCAATTCGGGGTCTTGTTTGGTTCCATATAAATTTTAGGATTGTTTGTTCCAACGCTTTGAAAAATGTTGGTGGAATTTTGATCGGGATGGCATTGAAAGTATAGATTGCTCTGGGAAGTATAGACATTTTAACAATGTTTATTCTTCCGATCCAAGAGCAATGCCCTTCCATCTTTTTGTGCCTTCTTCAATTTCTTTCAGGAGTGTTCTATAGTTACTCGAGTACAGATCCTTAACTTCTTTGGTTAGGTTTATTCCTAGGTATCTTATGGGTTTTGGTGCTATAGTAAATGGAATTGATTCTCTGATTTCCCTTTCTATATTTTCATTGTTAGTGTATAAGAACGCAACTGATTTCTGTGCATTGATTTTGTATCCTGCCACATTATTAAATTGTTGTATGAGTTCTAGTAGTTTGGGGGTAGAGTCTTTGGGGTTTTCCATATAGAGTATCATGTCATCTGCAAAGAGAGTTTGACTTCTTCTTTGCCAATTTGAATACCTTTTATTTCTTTCTGTTGTCTGATTGCTGTTGCTAGGATTTCTAACACTATGTTGAACAATAGCGGTGAGAGTGGGCATCCTTGTCTTGTAACATATGTATGTAGAAAGATAACAAAATTTCAGTAGCCCTAAAAGCCTCGGCTTTCTCCAGCCCTACTATAAAGTTTTAAACAACAGGAAACAAGTGAACATTGTTCCCTTTTTAGCCCCTGAAGTTAGACATACATATGTCTGTTGAATAGTCAAATAAAGTAAATAGCCCCTTGGTCACCTATGAATGTTTAAAAATTTAAAAATCCTTTTTCTCTTGGTTTACTTTTCTAATATTGTGACTTGAAAATCAGACAATACACAATAAATTTTGGTTTCAACAGCCAAGGGCAGAGGAACTGTGTAAGTGGCACAAAAATATATCATAAATAAATAGCCTATATTTTTGAAATGAAAAAGATAAACACACCATTCTTAGTTGATACTTCACACAGAAATCTCTGGCACCGAATTCTGCTCTGTAACACAGAACATAACGCAAGAGCCAATTTATTCTTGTTTGATTTTGTAAATTTGTTTAGACTCCAGGCTTCCAATGAAAATTGTCAAAATACCCTTCCTCACCCTTTTGCAAATTGTGGCATGTCTCAAACACACCCGTTCCAGGAGCCTCATTTCACATCTTTGCCTCCTTGCAGGGATACTCAGGCAGTGATTATAGCGATGCTATAAAACAGCATGCAAGTCACTGGGTAACTATTTGTAGTCCATCCACTAAACAAGTCCAGGATAAAATCACTGGCACAGAGGTGTCAGCTAATTGAGGAATCAGACAGCCGGAGAAACCAGACTAGGCAAGAAAACGCCCTTATCCCAAGGACAAACCTTTGCTCTGACATTGGAGAGAATACACAAATGAACTTGCCAAGTAAATTGCTTTCCTGCTGTAATATATGATCTCTTGCTCCACTGCTAAAGCCACTTTTTAATGAGTTGGTAGGTAAATAGGGAGCTAGATTGAGAGAATTAGTTCATGCTTGTACGTTTTCAATATTGAGAGTGAAATGAAAATACAGATAGCAATTTGAATCTAATTTTCAAGCTTGCATGGATGACGGGTCACAGAGGGAAGCTGAGACATACCAGGATATTGGGAGTGGGAAACATAGGGATGGTAACAAAGAAAACCAGCTGACACAAAGCAGAAGCCTCTTCCGCAAGTACAGCAGAGCCCCAATAGTATAAATTCAAGAGAGAAAGAGAGCGCTTTTCTCTGTAGGTTTCCACAGTTTTCAGTAGTTAGGAAAATATAGATCTAAGGCAGAAGTCGGTGACGATCATGTCTGACCTCTCAGTAGGCATCATATGGATCCTAAGAGAATTAAAGTAAAATTAGAATTCTAGAATGCTTTTAGAGCCAAGAGAAACGTTGGAGTCGAACACCCTCCCTGCCACAGAGGACAAAAATCAAACTCAGGGAGGTTAAATACCAAGTCCGGGATGAGAATGCAAGTATTTTAATGTCCCAGACCCCTGCTCTTTACGCGAGTGTAGACCAACACTACAATCTAAAAACAAACAGACCCCTGTAAGGAATGGGCATGAGTGGAGGGCATGGTTGCTTGAGGTCCTGAGGAAGACACCATCTTGCATAATTAAACATTTTGGTTTTTAGATGAAACAGATTCAAAATAAAAGCCCTTCCCAGATGGCACTTCCAAAGTCCTAAATTAAAAAAGAAAACACACACAGAAACTGGCAGAGAAAACAACTGGACCAGCTACTAGCAACTTAAAAGAGAGCAAAATGGGAGATTTGCAGGAAAGTAAGGGGGCAAGGATGTCTCAGATTCATTCTGCTGCTGATATCACACATTGTCAAGTCCTGAAATTAGAGGGAAACATTTACTTAGATAAATTGATGATTTGGGGCTGAAGCTTATTTCATATGATGAGTTTGTTTAATCATTAAACTGTCCCATGAACATTCTTTTATGTTCATATTTCCCTTTTCCCATTTGTTTTTCATCATACAGTTTAAAAATGTAAACATTTGAATCACTATTAATAATGCCATTTATTATTTATCATCCTTCAAAAATGAATGTATGCATAGTTAAACAAAAGCCATACAGGACTCCCTTTTGCTCTCAAAATTCAGTGTGATGCAGTTTGCTCTCTATAACAGGATATGTAGATAGAGCACCCAGCGCTTGCTTGCCTTCCCAATATGTACACTGTGCTATCTGGCAACTCGGGACCAGCTTCTGGATAGTGTCATGAACAGGTAACAACTATTAGCGTATTTATTTATTATATACTTATGCAGAGTTGAGTAACAAATGATGATTATTTGAAGGTGAGGGGTTTTGACTTCATGAAAATTGTTATCACATGGGAGAAGTAGAGGAAATCTTTTGTCATTCCTGTGAATGTAAGAAATGCAAGAATATATGTTCTAAATAACAGGAAGTCGTCAAATGGCAGTTCCAACAGACCTGTGGTACAATTAACAGTTTTATGAGCTGTGAAGGTAATTCTCTTTCCACTTCTACTTCCACCCTAGCCAGAGCCTTTACTGAAGCCTGAGTAAAGGCTGAGAAGCCCGGACCTGGCTCAGTATAAATCCTTTTGCAAGTATTATTTCACTTAATTCTTGAAATGGATCTACTGAGAAGGTGTCACTACATCAGCAACAAGAAAACTTACTCTTGGAAAATTTAGAAACTTGTTAAAAATCTGGAGTGGGTTTACATGCCTCGACTGGAGTTGGTGGGTTGTCAAAGGGAAGACACTCAACTCGTGGTCAGAGAATCAGGTCAAGCCAGGGCTGAATCCACAGAGAGACGATGACTGAGACAAAGAGGACAGTTGACTTGAAACTGAAACTCAGTTAAGGATCCTTGGCAATGAGATGACTCTTAATACCAGCTTTGTCCATAACATCAATAGTTTGTTACATAACATTTCTGACTTTAAGTGTTCTTCAGGGCCATGGGATTCTGCTTCTAAGACACCTGAAGTCTTCTGCCATACCTACCTTCCGCAGACTCAGTAGATAGCTTTAAAAAGTTTCCTCAACATCCTGTTCCTTGATGTCTCCCAAACGAATCAAAGCTACTCGCACCCCCACCCCTTCCCTCCTCTTTGCAGCACTAACTCTAGGCCATTGTCTCTCCGTGTCCTCCAGACGCTCTTCCAGCTCTTGCCTTCCCAATGACACCTGTTGCTCTTCAATCTTGAGACCCTCACTCAGCAGTTTTTTCTTCTCTTCAGGTTGTCATCCCTATTTTTTTCAAGCAACCAAACCAAAAATTTTCAAAGGCTTCTTCTGTTTTCTTCCCCCCACTTCGCTTTACCCTAGGGTTACAAAATAGGTGTGTGTTGGTCCAGCTTGCTCCCATTATCTATCCGAATACTGAGCAGGCATGAAACTACACAGCATGCTTTCTCATTCTCTGGCTTTTATTACCAAAGAATTTCCATTTTATTGAAAGTGATTAATAATTTTCTAGCTCATTTAACTCAGCCCATGAAAATATTGTTTGGGTTCTATAAATGGGAACGTGCCATTCATAGTAAGGATAAAGGAGCTAGCTATAGGTTACAATTATATTGAAACAGAAATTAAATTTTTTTTGAACAGCCGCCAGGTAGAAATCTGAGGTTGTTCCGGGCATTGTTTCAAACAGTGAAAGATCACCCCACCCCACTTCACAGTCCCTGTCCTCCCCACCGTGCCTCCTGATTTTATCATTGCTGTGGTCTAGCTACTTTCTCCTGCTCCCCTTAGACAGGGCTGTTTCACTGTGGTTTTCTGCTTTATGCACAAAGTCATTTGCTATTTTATTAACAATACCAAAAAGAAAAAAAATATATGGCAAAGTGGGTCAGGCTGTCGGCTGTCGGCTTTACAATGGGCTTTGAAAGCAGCCACACAAGGAACGAGCCAGAGGCAGGCTGCTCACAAGTTACATTCCTAGATGCAGACATAGAGCTGAGATGCTTTAACATGAAGAACAGAAACAAAGAGGCAACCTACAAATGAGCCTGTTCTTAGAACACTCCGACTAAGTGTTTCCATCTCTATAGCCACACATGAACCAGAGTGAAGACTGACTCAAAGATACATAGACCTCCTATCTGAGTTCAGGAGGAGAATTGCCCTGGGGGCCTGCCTGGTTGGCAGGCTGTGGTGATCCCTCTGATCCCCAAAAGATTGTCCATAGGGTAGGTCCGAATCACTTGTCCTAATATGGCAGGTCAGGTCTAACGTCTGCATGACCCCTGGGTTCTAAGATAATGAGGCCATGTCTCTTGTTTACAGAAGAATATTTCCAGATAAAAGTTACATAGTTACCATATCATGAATAAAGTTAAATGTCTTACTTCTAGCCAGTCGTGACAGAAAAGAAACATGACATTATAAATTTGCCTCATCTGGGATTTCCTCAGACAACCTGCACCATCTCCTACATGGTTCACTCACTGAAGATGAGATAATGAGGGAGAGATGCCGAGATGCAGGATGTAAGGATTTGCATCACGAGAAATAAGCACAAGTAAGGCCAGAAAAGGCCTGAAAACACTCACTTCAGAAAACTAGCTTGTGGCAATACTCTGTTTTGTTACTGTTCTTGTTATAAGGTATTTACCTTCTGTTTTACCTTCATTTAACAGAACTGCTAAAATGAAATTTTAAAAATATTTTTTTAAAAACAGCACTCCGAGAAATACGTTAAATGTTAAGTCGCAGATTAATTTTATGCATATCCAAGGATCATATGACCATGTAGCTCTCAGCATTCACAATTTGACACAGGATGGAATTTTGCTGTTTTTGTATTTATTAACAACAAATCAACTTCAAAATTTCATTACTTGTTCTTAATTTATCTAAGAACAGAAATTTTTCCTAGTTCCTCAGGAAGATCATATTCTCCTCCAAAATAAACTGACCAGTTTCCGCTAAAATATAAGTATAGAATTGCTAAATAATCTTCCTTGGATCTACAGCAAGAGTTTTATTTTGTTTTTGAAATTGTGTATTTGAGCGTAACTGATGCACAATGTTACATTGGTTTCAGGTACACGACCACGTGACTCCCAGGGTTCTGCATTTTGTGGTGCTCACCGCAGTATGGATACCATCACTGTCAGCAGATACTACTGTGAAGTGTCATTGACTGCCCTCCCTTTGTATAGCAGGAATTTTAAATGGAGGCTTGTTGACCATGTCACCTTTCAGTTAAGAACAGAATTAGTCACTAACTTTTAGACTGACGTTCCTTGACGTTTAGATCAAAGATTCTTACCATCTTGGCCTTAAGAATCAGGATACCATTGAATGATCATGGGATTTCCTGAATGCTTAAGGCGAATGGAAGCAGCTAATAAAAGTGGGATGGAATAGACTCATACAAAATTAAAAATTGCTTCAATTTATTTCCTTATTTTGGGGGAAGAAATACAGAGTGCATGCTTCATTCCTTTTTTTTCTTCCTTTCTTTTGTTATAAATGCTCTACTTGTTGGTTAAACCACATGTTAGGGGTACATGAGTGGCTCAGTCAGTTAAATGTCCAACACTTGATTTAGGCTCAGGTCATGATCTCAGGGTCATGAGATGGAACCCATATCAGGCTCTGTGCTGAATGTGGAGTCTGCTTGAGATTCTCTCTCCCCTTCTCCCCCTTCTCCCTTTGTCCCTCCCCATGTCACATGTCTCTTTCTCTCTCCCAAAAAAAGAAAATAAAAGAACTTCATGTTAAATGACAATGAACTTAATAATTATGACTACTTAATAAGTACTTGCTAGGAGCCTTGTGTATTATATATATTTTTTAAAAATTCTGAATGATAAATTTCATTTTCTACCTCTCATAGATATGGGAAGTGAGTCAACAGTTTTAACTTGACATAACTAGAAAGTAACAGAGATAGGTTTTGGTCTCAGTTTCACCACCAAAGCTTCACATACTGTATCCAAAGACCCATCCTGGTTATCTGTGAACAACTCAGACAGAGAGAAAAGCTAGATCACCCTTATAGGGCAAAGAGGCAGCCTTTCTGCTTGCTTGGGTCTCTTAGAAGTATATCCAGGCTGGTGGGCCTTTGCTTCTGTCTTCCTCAAGAGACATTCATTCACGAAAGAATGTCCCTAGACTTAGATCTTCTTAAGAGCAGAGACATTCTTTTCTTTCTTTTCTTTTTCAGTGTGACATTATCCCTTCTTCATCAGCTAACACTTTTGACACACACTTGGGTGAGGGAGTCCAGGGAAAATGCTCTCACCTTTCTATTTTCTTTCACTTTGAGTTTTTTGGGGGATTAATTAACCACAGAATTCTGCTCTAACATGTTCTCTTCAAGGTCCAGCTGTATATAGTCCTGCCCCAAAAGAACACAAACTAAAACTGCTTTGCTGATGGTACAATACTTGAAGGAAAAACATTCAATGCAGCAGATTTGTTCACAGGCCCCCATCCATGTATAGCCTGTCTATCTGATGATCTCCCCTTCTCATGCATTGTTCAGGTATAGACATGGTATTTAAGTATCTCAATAATGTGAACTGCTTGAAGTTTAGCTACTTCCTCTTAGATGACAAGGTGGAGCATATAAACTTTCCGGGGTATTTACTAGCCAAGACACTGTAATTGGAGAAGGGGAGTGTCACTCTCATGGCTTTCACACTGGGCACAGTCACAAGGAGTCTGCCTCCTGGGCAAAGAGAACAGGGTTGGCAAATTCTAGCTTAGTCTGAATGAGAGCTCTGATTTTCCAGAATGTTGAGAGAGTCAGAAGAGGTGGGGGAGTTGGGTACTTAAATATTGAAATCAGCTTGAGAAATGGTGCCTGGAGAGGGGAGGAGAGGGGAGGCTGGAGGAAAGGAGGGTGAGGCAGTGGTAGTGATGTATACTGCCCACATTCGATATGGTGCGGTTCCCGTGGCTACCACCAGGAAAGTGGTTTCCTTGCAAGCAGGTGGTGTCCTGATTTACCACATAAAACTGGATTTTCACCGACCAACTTGCTTGAACTCTAAATGAGTGCTTTAGATACAAAAATCTTTGCTGAGTTGATGCAGCTTTTTGTGAGTCCCCATCTCATTGCCATTAGATCATTTACTAAAGGCTTGAATCTTCTCCATGCTCTCATTTCTCACATTTTCGTGGGATAACACGGTGGTCATTTTGCTCCATTCTAGAAATCAGCTGCAATCAGACTCTGAGGAAACAATCATTTTGTCTTTCGACTGGGAACAATCAAAAAAAACAGTTGCTGTGCATTACTCTCTGTACTTCATAACTATTTTATTTTTACAGCATCACAGAATCTGATATGAGTCATAGGCATATGAGGCCCGTGTCATTTCTGTCATTGAAAAGCTGAAGAACCCAGATTTACCCTTATGGAGGTGAATTCATTTCTTGGGATTCCATACCTACATTCTGAGTGAAGCTACCAGAAGAATGACTCTATCTGTTAAGCTTACACTTACAGGTACATTTATTTAAAGAGGAAAATTGTGTCTATAAAACACAATACACTTTATTTTTCCTACGTGTATTTTTATGAAAAGAGCAACACACGCATTGATTTTGTTTTCCTTTTTGTACTTAAACAACAGAACGTTAAGTAGAGATGTGCTTACAATAAATATACATTCCAAAGAACAACCAAGTGTCTTTCTCTACTTACCTGTTAATAAGATGTGTTATCTAAATTTGCATTTTCTTTGTACTCAGAAGAGAAATTCTGTGTGCATCTCCTAATCTTTTCATGATTTCTGGTCCCATTAATTCTTAACTGTCTGAATCTGAAGAGTACTTCAGAGGAAAAATATTAACTTACAACTCTTTTAAGTGCTCCCTGACCCTAAACTGATTCTTACTTCTCTTTTCAATACTGTCCTTGACCTACTCTCCGAAGTTCCATGTTGCTTTGTGTTCTGTCTCAGCTTCCAATGGAAGGCACCTGCGCCATTGAAAAGGATCCCTAAAGGGATGCATTGTTTGCAATTGCTCAGCTTCTCTGGAACAACAGCTTTCATTCTAGAATTTTCTGTCACAGTCATAACAAGCCTCAACTCCTCTGCAAATTTGATTCACATGTTTAATTCAAAGCAATGAATTAACTAATTTAGAGTTATTAAACCAGCAGCCTGCAGACTTTAGGGAAAAAAAAAAAACAAAATTTTTAAAAAGCCGACTATACAGATTTCCAACTTCTCAAGACGAGGAGAAAGACACAGACATTGACTCAAATACAGCTGCCTAATCATACACAACTTTCAGTAGCTCTCTGAGGATTGCTTCCATTTTCCTTTCACTCTCTTTGTCAAGGCCAAATAACCTTTAGACAGAGTGCTTTCTCTAGCTTTGCAGCTCTTGGCCCTAGGACACACTGCACTGTTTGTTCGGCACCATTTAAGGACTATGTTCATCAACACTGAGTTCTGCAGATCCCTAGGACAGAAAAGGAAGGGTGCTGTAGTGCTTACTCAGATGGAATTTCATTTTGAAAAGTCAAAAGAATGGTTTATTCCATAGTGTGTTTCGTTTAGAGTTGTCCAGACCTCTTTTCCTTTTTGGCAGGAGGTACATTGTATCAAAAAATAACAAAAATGTGCCACTGACACAAAGGCAAGGAATAAGGTACTCTTTAAGGCATTTTAAGGTCTCTCCCTCTTAGTCATGACATATTTCTAGAGTAAGTGTTGTTTAGGATGTGTTTTAAGAAAGGAAAAGATAGTTTAGTGAACAGGGAGTGGAAGTCTGTCCAGCGTCACTAAGAATAGTGTGTTTGACAGGCAACCAAAACTGCGAACATGTGTGCATTGTAAAAAGGCTTAAAAGTTCTTTACGGTTTTTACATTGGAAAAAATTCATGAATTCTCTTGAATTTGTATTGATGTGGGACTCAAACTGCTGTTTCTTCAACTTTCACTCTTTTTCTACCATTTGCTTTTATCTTTTTTCTTTTCTTTTCTTTTCTTTTTTTTTTTTTTACCAAAGTATAGCTTGCATATAGTAAAGTACACAAACCTTAAGGATACAGATTGGTAAATGCAGTTTAAGTGTGGTTGTCTTTTTTCAGATATTTTACATAATGCGTATCTGGTATAGTCTGCAGTTCTGTGCTGAAGTTTTCTAAATGAGAACAACTCTACACGTTGCTTCCAAAATACATTGAGCATACCTTTTGAGGTAGAATTGAAAACTCAGTGTAGGTGATTTCACAGCTAAGTCTTACTCTGTGTTTCAGAACCTAAAGCTTGTCAGGCTCAGTGCATTGAAGTGAACACCCCCCATGAGTATATTGCACTTTTCTCAAAAATGTAAGATAATGCAGAATCTTGAGAACACAGTAAATATATATATTCTATTTCTATTACATATGTAATGCATATATAATTACTATATATGTATGAATAATAATTATATATACACCTATATATCATACACAAACAAATGGTGAGGGGAAAGAAAAAAAAATAGAAAGAGAAGAATGATAGGTCTATGAGGAAAGGTATCCAGGAAAACTTCTGTATTTTTCACCCTAATCTGACCAGCCTTCCTCCATGGACTCTTGAGTCTTGACACTTGTCATTATATTGGCCCAGAATTGTTTTCGGTAACTAGAAATCCCACCAGTAATTTGTGTCTCTCTGAGAGTATAAGCTCCTTGTAGACAAGAATGTGTTCAGTTTTGTATGGTCATTCATTCCTCCTTCCCTTCCATCCTCTGAAGCCCTTGAAGGTATATGAAGATCTACTCACAAGAGAAATTCAATAGGTGTTTTAGAATAAATTAAAACAATAGCAACAAGAGAGTTATCCATAGTTTCCAAGCAGGCCCCCTGTTGATCCTATGACCCCCACCCAGTTGCTCATGTAGTGAAATTCAGGAGTCATGAAAAATCTCTTGATACGGGACACACTCCTAATGTGTCCTTTGGCTAAAGGGACGTCTGATCTGATGGGAAAAAAAGCAGAAATTTATTCCATTTCTGCCTGATGTTGTCAAAGTACCAGAGTGTGGAATGTCGGTATTCAGTTCTCAGAGCTGCACTGTCCCCCAAACCCCTTACTCATAAGTAAAGTTGAAAGACATTGAAGACTTGTAGGAGTCATCATAATATAGGGAAGCTGTGTTATCTACTGCATTGGTATCAAAATTGAGACTTTCTTTAAAGAAGAGGACTTTGGGCCTCAGACTTCCCAAAAATGTCTCCCTATTTCTCTTGCCTTTCTTTCTTTTTCTCTCCTCCATGGCAGGCGTGATGGATCATTGATGTAGGAACAGTTCCAAAGCCTATTAAGTATCTATACTAATGCTATTTATAAACTAGTGGGGTTGATTGAATGCGTAGAAGATCTAAAACAATATACGCTGTAGGTCCCAATGGTCATCTGTGTGATGTCAGGGTAATTTTATATTAATATCTCATTCATCAGACTATTATATAATATATTATATTTATTTTTAAATATATAAATAAAAACAAATAAGCTCCATTTGCTTTCTGATTGTTGATAACACAGTGTAAACTGACAACATCTCATTCTTCAGGCAGAGAGGAGAGGAGATGATGAGAATGTCTCCGCTAACTCCTCAGGAGTAGGTAGTCTTGCTACTAATGAGAGTCTGATATTTCTCTAAAACACTGCATTGAAGCATCTTTATAATTTTCATGTTTTCTGTAATAGCAGTATTTCGTACTGAAAGCTACGGTACCTTGACCTAATATTATTGAAGTAAACTTTTAATTATCTCAAAACAGACTGCGTGTTTAGCCCTTATATGTACAATTTAAAAAGCTACCATGGGTGTTATTGCTCTACCCATTGAAGGACGTTCAGGCAGTTCAGGCAACCCTGGTGAGACTGATGATGTTATCCCTCGTGTTGCTCAACAGTTAGGCTGCGTCTCAGAGCTCAGTGTGAAAGACGTGGACAGAGAACACTCAGAACACCCTGCCATTTTTGGTAATGTGTTCAAATAGCAGCAGAAATTAGAAATCTATAAAAAGTAATATACGCCAAGATTACATTTGAAAAACAAAAGTTAAATAAATATAAACAATTATAGAGTCAACTTCATGTGACTCCCTCTTGATTTCTTATTCTGAATTTTTGTTGTATAATTATGTATCTTCTCTCTGGATTCTAGTTATCAGTCATGGACTCCCTCTTTTTTTTTTTTTTTTCTGACTTTTCTTACTCTTCTAGAAAACTTCTTTGTGGCCTAGTAGAGTCAGATACCTAAATTTGAACCATGGTGTCAGTACTTGTCAGCTCTCTAATTATTGTCATCTATAAAACTGGAAAAGATGATAATTATTTCCAGGTTATTGTGATAATAAAACAAAATAACATACCAAAAATTCTAACACTTAGGTTAGAACTCATGTGTTGATAAATTTATGATTAGCTTATTATACTGTGGATGTACCTATGAAGAGATCATTATATATCAGGCATGCTGCCTGGCTTGGGCAGAGAGGGGAGAAAATACCGTTTTTTAGATTTAATTTCTGTTGTGTATCTAAATACATATCAGAATTTATTTTTTAAATCATTTTAATTAGCATTCTCTCTGTAACTTCATAAAAATATTATTGAACTTCTTTGTGTAGAATTTCTAAGTAATATGAATACTTTGGTGAGAAGTTATATATTAATCCACATGGTGACATACTTTTATGATGATTGCTTTTAGGAAAATGTTTTAAATCTTAAATATCATGTATTTACATAATCAGGACCTTCCTTACTATTCTGTATCTTATTGTGAACAGCTCCTGCCCAAAGTCACAGTTTTAGCCCAGACACGGTGATCCTCCCGTGCCTAAACCAAGGACCCAACTTGAATTTGGGGCAAAAGGCTTAGTCATGACAGGTTATAGGAATAAATATATGGGGCACACATTTGCTGCCAAGTAAGATTGCTCCTCAGACAAACAATAAATATTTGTAGCAGAATCTGAAGTCAGGCACTCGGGGTTTGAATCTCAAATGACTTAATTCTTTGATCTTTGTTCAACATGTATAAAAAAGGATATAATAATAGTAATACCTCAGGAGTTGCTGTGAAGAACAATCATGCTCAATACCTATTAATTTTTGTCAATATATTGTCATAAATTATTTCATATTATTGATAATATCATGGATAATGATAATTTAATATTACCATTCCTACTATAGCTCCTCACTCTTAGTCTGTTTCAGTCCCCCCACACACATTTTCTCTTATCTATTAAGAAAAGTGATTAATTTATACCCATTTAACACATGTAAATATTAATGGCACTTACTTAATGTTAACATTTATAGATCATGGCTCAGAGACATTATCCTCACTTTGAACTTTCCCACAGCTCCAGAGGGAAAATGAGATTATTATTCTTGTTTGAGAAAAAAAGAAAATTAAGATTCATGGAAGTTTAGTGACATGATCAGACTCACAGCTAATAATTAAGAGCAGAGATTTGCACTCACAACTTCGCAAAGATAATATTAAACCACGATACATTTCTAACTGCTGTGTATATAGACTCAAGTAGTAAAGAAACTGAAAAATGTTTTTCTCATAAGTTTCCATAATACTCTCAAAACTTAGTCATATGCTAACATTGTAAAATACTAAATGGGTCGTTACCCACTTGCCATATTCAGATACTGAATCCTGGAGGTCATCTTCATTGTTTAGTCTGTTGTGATTACATTATTTCATCACTGATGTAACAGTTTTTGCTTTAATAAAACCCTAGGACGCCACACCAGAAGCAAAAACTTTTCCAGAAATGTAAACAGCAGTGCGTCACATGGGTAGACAGAACGCCATCCCTCGAACATGTATGCTTGCCTCTGAGTGAAATGTTTTCTATTTTTACATATTGCCTTAGTATAAGTGAGCAAATATTAGAACTCTAAGAATTTAGAGGAGATTGATAGCAATAAAGTATATTATTATATAAAGGTGCTCTGTTCTACCTCATAAGAACTCTAGGTCCCCCAGACAGAATGTGGCTCAGCTAGCAACCTTTGGGTATAGTTCCCATTATACAAATGCCTAACAATTTCACATGGATAAAGTATAATTCTCAGATGGAGAAGGGAAACAAAGAAAGAGTATCTGACTCAAACGCAAGGATGTTCATTTTAGTGACAGACTTTTCACTCAGTAGCCTTGAAACTGAGAGTGACCACTTTAGCCTCTTCTGTGGCCTCAGCTTCTGTCTTCAGATCAAGGAAGTGATAGGATGTGTTTATACAGCTCAGAGTTATTAATTTAAGATAAGATAACATAGGGTTGAAAGTCCCAAAACTGTGTTTTCTTTTAGCTTTTTGGATTCTTTGGTTTTGGGTTTTTTGTTTGTTTTTTTGTTTTTTAGCCAAAATATAATGCATGTTCATTGTAAAGAAGAAGGGGGGAAAAGGAGGATGAAAACAAACTAGCAAATTTATTTAGAATCATACATCTCTATATTACTATGATAATTTTAGAATAATAATGGGTATCATTCTTAGCACAAGCAATGGAAAAGGCCAGATGACTACAAACAAATCACTTACTCTTACCCTTTCTTAATCCACAAAATAAGAGATCAAACTAGTTTATTTTTTTATGAAATGTCATATTGATATATTATTCTCTATAAGAAGTCACCAGAAGACTTCTTAAAATGAAAATAAGTAAGAGTCCTACATTGTATTAAAATGAATGTGAAAAATGAAGTATCAAACAGGACATTCAGAAAATAAATGTTTGGTGTTTTCAATCAAATTTATTAAAGTGAACAATTTGTGAAAAATAACTAAAACTCAACTCAAAAAATGTCAATGAATTTAACAAAGAGATGAAAGCAAGCTTATAAGCAAGTCAGGATTCTGTCTTACAGTTACCTTAGCTAATAAGGAATCATTGAAATCAATGATTGGATTAGTGGGATTACTTTGTTCAAATAAATTTCATGAATAAACAGCTATATAAATCATGACTCCCCCCCCCAAAAAAAGTGCTTTTAAAGAGAAATGTTGAAACAGTTCCCCTGGGTAAGTAAATAGAGATTAAATTAATACTAATTGTTAACCCTGTTTAGATTTGATAAACATCTTTGAACACCAATTACATTTGAGACAGGAAGCTGGATGATAGAGCTAAGAAGACTCAGAAGCCAAAATTCACTGCTTTTCCAGTGAAGGAGCTAAAAATCATAGGTAGGTATATCAGTTAACATCCCATGGTCAAGGTGTGAACAGCAGAACTATAGAAGAGGAAACCTAAGGGGTACCAGCTACAGTAGTCCTCCCTTACCTGTTGGGGGATGCGTTTCAAGATCAGTGGATGCCTATTGTGTTATGCATTAACAAAATAAAACTCTTCATGACACCCAGTGAGGAATAGAATATTGAAGAGAGTGTTTCCTCTTAAGGGAATACACAAGAGACACTGGGAATGTTTATCTTATGGGTGAGGACCAAGCCCAGAGAAAAATGTTGTGGTATATGAGCGTGGGATGAAATACAAGGAACCAAATTTTAAAAGAGATAACACAGAGGGGGTTTTAGAAATGTTTCCTAACATGGCTTACAGTTCTGAATCTGGAGGTCTGGGGTGAGCCTGGAAATCTGCATTTTGTTTAATTATAAAAGGATATAGTCACAGTGGACGCATTGGGCAATATTCTGAAGCATCTAATGTCAAAAGTAAATGACACTTCGTAAAACCCTTTTTCTTGTCCCATTAACTGACACCTCATGTATAATTTTGGAAGGCAAAATGGTAAGTTACTCTTTGTTAACATCATTTCCTTAAGTAAACTCTTCAGCGTTTCCTCAAGACGTAAAGATTCATATCATATATGTCATCACCTTTCTGCTTAAATGGAACTCTATTCTTAACATGATGAGTTTGATTTCATCATGTCGTCTCCTGAATGTAACTTCCCACAATGCCAGCACACACACACACCTGCCTCTTTGTTTTAACAGCTGGATACTACTCCATTATAAAACTATTCCATAATATATTTAACCAGTCTTCTGTCAGTGAGTCATTTTAATATTTCTAGATTGTTCGTAGTTTTTTTTTTTTTTGCTATGACATTTCTGAATGAACGTCCCTGAGTAGATCCCTGTGCACATTTGTGTAACTATAGCTGAAATAGAACTTCCTGTATGTAATCTGTCACCAGACTTAGGTGATATTATCTGAAAAATTATAATTATGTGTTTAGTGAAACTCAGCAGGGTTTGGCAGCAGAAAGGACACTCAGGTTTCATAACTGCTTCTTTGGCAACCCATGACTGCCATCAGAACACATACATCTCTCACACAGGGACCTTGTCTTAATCATCACTGAATATCCAGCCTATAGCAAATGCCGAATATGGAGAAGTTGCTCAGTAGGTATGTGAGGACAAAGTGAATGAGTAAGTTCTGTTCATAGTCTTAATCTCGGTGATTGACTCGATATGTGACCTTATATAAATTACTGACTCTTTCTGGGCTTCAGTTCCTTCTTCTGACAAACAAATATAAATCCTAGCCTGACTGCACCAAAGATTTGGCAGGAAGAACAATAGAGTGATGAATTTGGTAGTGACTTGAAAAATAAAACATTGAGAAAATTCACATAATCATTGTCAATATGCATCTAATAAATAACTTCTTTTGCAGGGAATAGAATATTGGAAATGTTGGGCATGTGATGCTAACTCTAAGTGTAAAATAGAGTCAGAGAAAAACAATAGTCTTTGGGAGAAGGGTATTGGCTAACAAATTTTTATTTTATCTTTGTTAGTATCGTTTCTGATACTTAAAGCTTCCAGGTGGAAAAGTGCTACTGACTATAAAAGTCACCTACTCAGTATTTTAAGTTTTCTGCTTTCTTCTTGCCATTGGGTTATTAATTTTTATGTACATACCAGAAACCTTCTTAGATATAATTTTAGTTCATTCAGGTTTTTTTGTTGTTTTTTTGTTGTTGTTGTTTTTAAGATTTTATTCATTTATTTGACAGAGAGAAACACAGCCAGAGAGGGAACACAAGCAGGGGGACTGAGAGAGGGAGAAGCAGGCTTCCTGCCGAGCAGGGAGCCCGATGTGGGGCTCAATCCCGGGCTCTCCGGGATCATGACCTGAGCCGAAGGCAGTCGCTTAACCAACTGAGCCACCCAGGCACCCCTAGTTCATTCAGTTTAACTCATCAGTAGTATATTCAGGGGCACCTGGGTGACTCAATCAGTTAAGCACCCGGTTCTTGATTTCAGCTCAGGTATTAAGCTCAGGGTCGTGAGATTAAGCTCTATGTCAGATTTTACACTCAACACTGGGTCTGCTTGAGATTTTCTCTCCTCTCTTCCTCTGCGCCTCTCCCCACTCATGCTCTCTCTAAATAAATAAAATCTTTAAAAATTTTTAAAAATAGTATACTTAGTTAAACTGACTGATGATAAACAAATATTCATATCTAGATATGGACACATTCAAAATGTTGTCAGACTTCAAATACATTGCCAGCCTGCAATGATCTTTTGCCTCCTCCAATTAATGTCTTTGCCTTTTATGTGGGGAATTGGGGCAAGTAGGCCCAATAAATATAGAGGGGAAGGAATGAAGATTTTGGAGAAAATATTGTGGTTCGAAAGGAAGAAAGCTGATATCTTTTAATGCAATGTTTATATTTGTTAATTTTATTCTGTTTCCCTGCAGGTTTAAATGTGTGTTTGACTACTTGGCTACTAATTAGAGAACACAAAATGAATAACTCAACAAACTCCTCTAACAGTGGCCTGGCTCTGACGAGTCCTTATAAGACATTTGAAGTGGTGTTTATTGTCCTTGTGGCTGGATCCCTCAGTTTGGTGACCATCATTGGGAACATTCTGGTGATGGTCTCCATTAAAGTCAACCGCCACCTCCAGACCGTCAACAATTACTTTTTGTTCAGCTTGGCCTGTGCTGACCTCATCATTGGTGTTTTCTCCATGAACTTGTATACCCTCTACACTGTGATTGGCTACTGGCCTTTGGGACCTGTGGTATGTGACCTTTGGTTAGCCCTGGACTATGTGGTCAGCAACGCATCAGTGATGAATCTGCTCATTATCAGCTTTGACAGGTACTTCTGTGTCACAAAACCACTCACCTACCCAGTCAAGCGGACCACGAAAATGGCAGGTATGATGATTGCTGCTGCCTGGGTCCTCTCCTTTATTCTCTGGGCCCCGGCCATTCTCTTCTGGCAGTTCATCGTAGGGGTGAGGACTGTGGAAGAAGGGGAATGCTACATTCAGTTTTTCTCCAATGCTGCTGTCACCTTTGGTACTGCCATCGCGGCCTTCTATTTGCCTGTGATCATCATGACTGTGCTGTACTGGCATATATCCCGAGCCAGCAAGAGCAGGATAAAGAAGGACAAGAAGGAACCTGTGGCCAACCAAGACCCAGTTTCTCCCAGTCTAGTACAAGGCAGGATAGTGAAGCCAAACAACAACAACATGCCCGGCAGTGACGATGGCCTGGAGCACAACAAAATCCAGAATGGCAAAGCCCCCAGAGATGCGGTGACCGAAAACTGTGTGCAGGGAGAAGAGAAAGAGAGCTCCAACGATTCCACCTCTGTCAGTGCCGTTGCCTCTAACATGAGAGATGATGAAGTCACCCAGGATGAGAACACAGTGTCCACTTCCCTGGGCCATTCCAAAGATGAGAACTCTAAGCAAACGTGCATCAAAATTGTCACCAAGACCCAAAAAGGTGACGCATGTACCCCAACTAATACCACCGTGGAGCTCGTTGGTTCTGCAGGTCAGAATGGAGATGAAAAGCAGAACACTGTAGCTCGCAAGATTGTGAAGATGACTAAGCAGCCCGCCAAAAAGAAGCCTCCTCCCTCCCGGGAGAAGAAAGTGACCAGGACGATCTTGGCTATTCTGTTGGCTTTCATCATCACTTGGGCCCCATACAATGTCATGGTGCTCATTAACACCTTCTGTGCACCCTGCATCCCCAACACAGTGTGGACAATTGGTTATTGGCTTTGTTACATCAACAGCACTATCAACCCTGCCTGCTATGCACTTTGTAATGCCACCTTCAAGAAGACCTTTAAACATCTTCTCATGTGTCATTATAAGAACATAGGCGCTACAAGGTAAAACATCTTTGTAGAGAAGGAAGGTGGTCAGGGGAGCTTGGGGAAAAGAAAAGGGATAAAAGAGCTCCCAGTTTTAAAAATCTCTGCCATTGCACTTTATAGTCTTATTATGGAATGTGCAATTAAGGAGCCTAACAGTGACACTTTAATCGTGCCTATGCTCCAGTTTGAGAAACCTGCACCTTATAAACCCTCTCAGTTTAAGAACAGTGAGACCATGAAAGAGACATGTTGGAGTTGTGGATTTAAGGGACAATCTCTGCTTTCTTGTACTCTCTTGAAGAAGGGCTTCTGAATCTACAATTTTATCTCTGCACAAGAAGAATAACCTCATTCCTTTTTTTTCTTTTTTTTTTTGTTCCTGTGTGTTTCATACAAGAATGAAATGCCACAGTTACAAGCTAACATGGAGACTTACACATAAGGAAATAGACATCACACAATGAAAAAGTGAAGAAACAGAGTCAAAACAGGATGTAGAAGAAGGTCTCCAGAGTGTTAAACATGTATTATTCTTTGGTTACAGTTTTATTTGGAGAATTACAACATAATAAATGATCTTTTCCCCTTACCTTTCTCTTTTCCCACCAACAAAAACCCTAACTAGATCATATTATTTTTCTCATTATAGCATCAGCTTTTGTACTTCCCTGTTCTACATTGTGTAAGGGCAAAAATCTGCAGGACTTCCATTAAATACAACTAGACACAGCCATGAAAATGGGCCTTTCACCCCAGCCCACTGTGTCATTTGCATTTTGGGGGGTTATAAAAGCCTATAATCATTTAGTTTGCTTATAATCCTTAGGTGAAATATTTTCCTGGTTTTCTCCTTAAAGAGCTTCTTTTGTGAATAGAATAGCCTACCTAATACATAAACATGCTTGAGAAACCAAAGTCATTTTTTAAACTAGGTTTTGTCAAATTAAATAGTAGTCATTTTTAGTTGGATAGAGTTTACCTAGGCCAGATGAATTTTGCAAAAGGCAGAGAGAAGGCTGAGAGGGCCTTCTGTTTCAACAGGGATTTGCCTGACCGTATATGAAATGCTAACTTGAAAAGCATGAAGTTCTGGCTTTTGTCAGCAGGATGAAGCTACTTTATTCATTTAGAATCCTAAGTAGAGTTAATGTACTCTCGTGGCACCAATGACTTCTCAGTCAGTCCCAAGAGAATAAGACCTTCTCTTCAATGCCTGCTAGCAAATTATAGTCAACTCATAGTCCAGTGAAGTCATTTATAGCCATCCCATATCCCAGTGGAAAAGGAAAACGTCATTAAGAAACATTTCCTGAAACCACCTGTTCCATCTTCCTCAAATTGTCAATTCTCCCTATAATTTCTTAACTTCAAAATTCTGTCTATAGATGTATAGTAATCTTTGTGGCAGACATATAGTGAATAACAAATGGAGGCCACATGAGATCAGCAAAATCTGAAGAAGAATGTAGGTAGCTCTACGTGCCTGTGTTACTTCTCATTATTTGTTTAATTCTAGACCATCAAAATTCAGATCAGGAACTGTTACCCAAACAGTTTAATCCCTCAAATTTTCTTTCTTACTCTATGTGCTGTAGTCTTAAAATCAGGTTTTCTAAAGATGGTCCACTCAATAAAAATCAAATTTATAAAACCCACTTCAAAATTCCTGTTTTGCCTTTTAGGTTTATGGACCTTATGATATCTTGACCAGTAATATCCAAGTGAGTAGCATGATTAATTTTTTGGTATTAAAACTTAGCACTTTAGAGCTGTTTTGTGTGACTTGCCTCATTGATGGCATCTCAACAATCTTGAGAGTTAAAAAAAAAAAAAGCACAAGTTAAGGAACAACAACAAAAAAGAAGCGTCAGTAAGAAGCAAATTTCCAACAATATTTGAATATAGCTTACCCTTTATAAAAATAACTTCCTATTCAAATAACTTCAGTCATTCCCCCACAAATCTCCTGGGTATAAACATACAGCATCAGTTCATACAGATTCCTTTACTCAACAGTTACTTAAATGTAAATGTTTACAATTTTAAATCCACATTGACTTTTATTTCTTCAAATCAGTGAATCAGTTGAATGGAAGGGACATCAAGCCAATGGGCTCTTTGGTTTGCAGTAAATGAAACTGACTGGCTAAATATTTCATTTATTAACTTGTACTATTATGATGTAGATTCAGCTTTAGTTGGAACTAACTCTTTGGATTCAAGGATTCAGGAGTCTGGATTTGGGTCTTTTCTGGTCCACTTTAACAATTCAACTCACCATGAATCAAACTGCCTCTTGCTCTTCATTGCCATTGCATCCTCCCTTCCTTCTTTCTGTTCTTGGTCTTCGCCATAGCCACCACAACCTTGTTGAAAGAGAAACCATCACACATCTCAGCAAAGATGTGACTATATACCAACACATCATGGAAGCTTTGCCAACTGGAATCAGAGAAATGGGAAGAATACTGAACATGGTAGATGACTAGAAAGACACAGAGATTGTGTTCAGAGGTTCACATTAACTGTTGATGGATTTGTCTTTCAGTGGCCCTTATACAGGAATGAATGCTCCCCTGAGGACATTTAAGACCTTGCTGGTGGTCACAGCTTGGGGGAGAGCTCCTGGCATCTGGTAGATAGAGGCCAGGGAGGTTCCGAAACAGCTCACAGGGCACAGGATAGCCTCCCCCTCACACATACAACTAAGAATTAGTTGGCTCCAAGTTTCGATCATGCCAAAGTTGAGAAACCCTGGTCTGTTTTAAGGAATTCTAGACCTTGCTTGGTATACATGGTAAAATAATCCTGTATCACTATTAGAATATCACTGAAGATTGCTCACCTGTTTCAAAAGGTAATGCTCACCAATTATGTATCAGACACACTGTCATCCATGAGTCTGGTGGATTTGTAATTCACATTGGGAACACAGGGGATATTGACATATCCAGAATTACCAGACCATGTACATAGCACATTGTCTCCAATATCTTCATGTCCCATTATGATTGTCACAGAGTCCAGTCAATTGAGGTTGCTGATAATTGGCCATTAAAATGATTGCAGTTGATGTGGTCAGTTTCTATTGGAGCTGCCACTTTTCCTTTCAAAAACATTGATAGCCTCTTTCAGAAACAACATGATTCATCTCCTTTATTTTCACTGGAAAGATGAATATCTGTCAAGAATTTCTTCTCTCCTCATAGCAATAATGTAAATATTCCAGAGTGGTCTTACAGGAAGAGGAGATTAAGAATGTCAAAAAACTAGTTCATTTCTTTAAAAAAAGAAATGATTCTCCTTTTACCAGTTTGATTTAATTTAATATCAGCTCCCAAATGTTTGGACAAAGTCACCAATGTAGTAAGTCACATGAGATAAACTTTCCCACTTGAATGTGGAAGCTGGAGGTCCCACACACTTCAGCTCTTTATCCATTTGCTGCTTTTTTGATCCTGGAGATCTGACATTGGGGAAGACGGAAATACAAAATGATGTCAACGTATACTTAGAAATGCAATCTACTTTTATTTTCTCCTACTTAGTTCACTGGTAGTTGCCTTTCCCCAGTTTGATGATAATCCCTTTCAACAACCACAGCACTGGTGTTGCAAATAGATTAGGGAAGCACCCAAAGCTGGATGAATTGTGCAAAGTGTATTTTCAGCATGTACATACAATACCATGCCTCTTAAATATGCTTCTTTAAAAAGGGTGCACGCTGCAGCATGAACTGTGTGCATATTTAATGTATCTTTCTGGAATATGCTGTATGCTTAATATACATATTCTATAAATAAAGTAATGAACTGTATCATAGAAATACATATTTCTGTATGCAAATAAATATATTATCACAAACTCTTAATATGCAGTATGGTGTATGTTGCTTCAGAAAGTAACAACTAGATTTTATATGCCCAATTTTTTTTGATTACCTTTGAACGAAGAGGTTTAAGAACAGCCAAAATCCTACCCATATTACTATTAAGCTGTTTTGTAATCTCTGTTTTACAATCTTTGAAAGCATGGCACTGACTTTAAGTATCTCTTGGAGGAATATATTAATAAATCTTTGCTGGTGTCAGCCCACGTGACAAGAATGCTCTTTGCTCCTGTGCTCCCGACTGGCCTGTGACTGGAATCTTTCTGGCTGTTACTGTTCCAACAGCTGTGTTGATCTCACGTCTGATTGCCTGATGAGATTGCAACCAATTCATTGACATACAGCTTTGCTCTCCTCCAAATTAACTGATTTTTGTCAAATAAAAAATAATCATACAAGGAGAAAAGGATGACCTTCAGGATGTATTTCATTTTGAAAAGCAAGGTAAAAAAAAAAAAGTGTAAGCACTGTGTTTTATAAACCATTCTTTTTAGTTTGTGTCCAATACAGCATCCCATATATTAAATGCCAGAAGTTTCTAGTATAGTATACTGCAGGTTTCTCCAAGAAATGTGAAATAAGTGATTTGTTTCTGAATGCCCTACATTTTCTCCATAGCACCTTATCTTCCTCTCCTTGTTGCCCACTCAACCACCCACATTCCCCAGAACATTTTCCTTGGCTGATTAGCATGAGTTCCTAGTTAACGAATATTGTTACGATTTTAGTTAATATGGGGCATGCCATCCCAAGAGGCACTTATATTTTAATAAAAAAGCAGAAACACTGAACATCTTCAAGATCCCTATTAGTCTATAGTTACCAGGGTAGGCAGTGGGAGAGATGATTTTCAGTGAATTCTAGTTTTATATGCAGATTTTATAACATGCATCACCGTCTGTCCACCTCCTAAATTTTACCTGCTGTGTCACAATCCACCCTTAGGCATTGTTGTCTCTTATCTAAACCAGAATCATTTCTAGAAAAACAACTGAAAGATAACAATTGAGTTTTTCTACCAATTCTCATAGTTTCTGATTGGTCCAGTGAAAGTTCTCATTTCATTTTTTAGAAATTGACTGAATACTCTATCAATGAATTGTCAAATGTTATTGATGTCTGGGTGGTTGCAAATACTGAGACAGGAAAGACATCTTGCCATCATAATGGAAGAATTTTCCACCATATAACATGTATCAGTCTTTTTCAATCAAAAACTGAAGAAACAGAATGTGGTAAGTCATGGAATATAGATACTTATTAAATAAGTAGCATCCTATAAAATCTGTTCTTTGGCTTCCTGAATACACACTCAGTAGGTCATGGGAAATCGCAGAGACTAATAAGGCATCTCTCTTCTGAATTCGCACCATTTACGGGGCAACTCATCCTAATCCTTAAACGACACCTCTACTAGAAATGTGCATTTCTTCTGAGATTTTATTGAAGGGTTTTCCTATAGAATGAGGATCATTTTTGAAGTCATTATTATAAGAAAAGGAATGCATGGGATGAGTGAATACGTTCTGTGCCCGTGTCCAGAGGGAGTTACAATGGATGCAGAGGTGGCCAGTTCAAATCTGATAACAGTTGAACTAGTTGCACAAAAAGGCAGACATTATGATTCACTCTGTCCTTAAAGGAATTTTCTTCACATTGTAAGTCCCGCTGTCCTTACTGCCTTTGTACATAGAGCAGGTGCCTACATTTGTGATGGTATGAGTATCTTTGCAAGGACCGTACTACATGATGCCACAGGTGAGTTGTTCTCAAACTTCAGCCTCATATAGCATCACCCGCAGATTGCTGGGCCCCATCAGGAGGTCTGAAGTGAGGTCTGAGAATTTCTACAAGTACCCCAGCGATCCTGATGTGAACCACACATTGAGAATGACTACCTTTTATAGTCTAATGAAAAATGTCACCAAAGTATTATGATAATTAGCAAGACATCTGTTATAGACAATGAAAACTTTACATTTAAAACACTAGCCAGGGGCACCTGGGTGGCTCAGTTTGTTAAGCGGCTCCCTTTGGCTCAGGTCATGATCCCAGAGACCAGGGATGAAGACCTGCATGGGCTCCCTGCTCGGCGGGAAGCCTGCTTCTCCCTCTCACTCCCCCTACTTCTGTTCCCTCTCTCACTGTGTTTCTCTCTGTCAAATAAAAATCTTTAAAAATAAAAAAATATAAACAAATAAATAAATAAATAAATAAATAAATAAATAAATAAAAACACTAGCCACAGGAGAGAAATTCTTTTCTTAGACATCAAGTTTGTTGCTTACTTACAAATAAGTGCTTCATAATTTCTGTCTTTTGGGAAACTTTTAGCGTCCTGATCAATGCCAGAGATTAAAAATAACCATATTGATAAATTTACTTGAATCATTAGCATATCAAAGTTTAAAGATAAATACAGCAGAAGCTTAAATTCTGTGATATTTCCGATAAAAGATACTTTAAAAATACATTTTATACTGTCTCCTACATCGTGCATTTTTGCATAGAACATGTATGCAAACATTCTCCTCAGATGAGTATTCAAAATGAATCATTCCATTATTTTGTTTAGAAGTAATGTTCAGTAAAAAATATTTGCTTCTAGAAGGAATTCTTCAACTTCTTAATATACACACACTCAGGCACATAAATACATATGCACACTAACATACACACACAAAGTTCACACAAACAACATATGCATGCATATAAACACAAGTTTCACCTTCTGTATCTTGAGAGTGCCCAGAGGCATAATCTCTCTACCACTTTCAAAAGCATTTGGAACTCTGCTAGAGAAGACTTTGGACTCAGGTCCACCAGGTACTGAGGAAAAAATTCTGTACTATGATCAGTAAACTGCAGAATGTTCTCAGAGCTCTTAGGATCAATATATTTTAGCATTGTGTCTTTTTTTAATAAAGATTTTATTTATTTATTTGACAGAGAGAGATCACAAATAGGCAGAGAGGCAGGCAGAGAAAGAGGAGGAAGCAGGCTTCCTGCTGAGCTAGAGAGCCCAATGTGGGCCTTAATCCCAGGACCCTGAGATCATGACTTGAGCCAAAGGCAGAGGCTTAACCCTCTGAACCACCCAGGCGCCCTTTGCTTTGTCTTTCACCAACACATCCCAGTCCCTGGAAGACATATCTACAAATATGTATCTTCATCATGGGTACCCCCAAACCTAAACAACTGTACACTGTGGTGCTTTCAATATAAACCAGACTATATAGACAGCTGGAAAACAGTTATGATTTATATTTACATTACAAGAAAAAAGTAATGGTGTTGCAGCACACTTGTTCTAAAATCCATTCTTTTTAGGTTTATAGCTCTTTATACCTGTGGATGGTATAAAAACACAAGTGATATTTACTCTGAATATGCAACAGATGATAGAACAGTCCAAATGTCTGTGATCCTGAAAAACAAACAAGAAACCAGGAATGCAAGTCTCATCTTGCAGAAAAAATAAAATTACCAACAGATAATGTTTGCTTTTCTTGGGATCCTCCTCCATTCTGTTTATTAATGAAGAAGTACAAGAGATCATTTAAAGGCCACATATTAAATGACTGAATAAAACTACTTTTTTTTTACTTTATTTTTTCTCAACCCAATTGGGTAGCTTAACCTACATGAAATAATAATCTGAACAACCTTATAGTTAAGCAGAAATTATAACCATAGGATAAAATTAAGAATAAAACAGGAGCAATACAAATATGATATCCCAATGAGGTACAAAACTTATCCCCAAGCTCTCTCAAAGAAATAACAATAACCCAAATTCTTTCTATATTTTTTGTATACTCTTCCCTCATTTTTAGTGTTTTTGCTAATGTCTTTACTACTGTTGTTTTAAAGTAATTTTTATAAATGTTCTGTCAAACATAAAAATTGATGTTTCCTTAGAGCTTGTTCTTAATTTTAGTTGACACTACTACTCCAGAAAGCAAAAGACATTTAAAAAAATACAGCTGTTCTGTCAAATAAATAAAATCTTAAAAAAAAAAGAAGAAGAAGAAGAAGAAGGGGCGCCTGGGTGGCTCAGTTGGTTAAACGACTGCCTTCGGCTCAGGTCATGATCCCAGAGACCCTGGATCAAGTCCCACATCGGGCTCCCTGCTCTGCGGGAGGCCTGCTTCTCCTTCTCTCACTCCCCCTGCTTGTGTTCCCTCTCTGGCTGTGTTTCTCTCTGTCAAATAAATAAAATCTTAAAAATAAAAAAATAAAAAAATTTAGCTGTTACTATGGCATGAGCTTTAAATATCAAAACAAAACAGCATAGCAAAAATCTGGACAAAGGGCAAAACTATGACTTTAAATGGAAAAAAATCTGTGTACACGATGGCTTCTAAATGTAATTATTTCCAAACAACATGGCATCGATTTCCTCTGTGGTCTCGTGGGCCTTCCCAGCACTGTTCACAGCATGGTGCATATTGCCCCTTGGTCACCCTGAGAAGAGCTCAGGATACAGCAATATTCTGTTTGAAACCAGGCCCTGTGGGACCATGAGTGGCATGATCAGATCAACTGGGAACTTGTCATGATTATCAGATCTAAACCAAGCAGTCCAAGCCTATTAAGCCCTACTTGAACATGCTGTGTGCAAGAAACCACAGTTTCACAAACTTGAGCACTGAGGAAGAATAAAGTAATTGGAAATTTTAGACATGATGGAAAAGGGAGCTAAAGATAGTGCTCAGGATACCCACATCTGTATTCTACCAAACCCTTTAACAGATTCCTCTTTCATGTACAGGTGAAATATTTTATGCCATTGAAAAATTAGGATGGTAAGGTTATATTAGCTGTAACAACTCCTAAAAACTTGTCATGACAAAGGAATCTGGTATCCTCCTTGTTTCCACTGCTTTGCTTTTTATTGAAGAGTAAGAAACACAACATTCATTAGAAATACACAGTAGTGTAGAGTCCTAGTCTTTAAAATCTTCCATTAAAAGATAGTTATTTAAATGTATGTGAGTCTGTTAGGCTCTTTAGTGATAATCTGATTTAAATTGAATTAACTATATATATAGTGTTGCTATAAATCACATATATTTATACAAGGCTTACACATTTTATTTATAAAAGAAAAGAATGTGTTTAAAGAGATAGTAATAGGAATTTAATGGAAAGTGATTCACAAATGCAAGGAATGAGGTATGTGCCAGTGGAAAATACTCAACATTCCAAAGGAGTGTTGTCTTAAGTGTTGATGCATGTATGCAAAAACATTCCAACTTCCTGATTCAGCACAGAGGACATAGTTGGAAGATGCTAAGAATGACAAGCCATGTCCTGGGATGTTTCGGCCACGCTATATTCCTAAATAAAGCACTATGCCAATCAGAAAATCCAACAGTAATTTTTTTTTTCAAATAATTCATCATGTTTAGGACACATTTGTTAGCATTTTGGAAGTCAGACTCTAAGTACTACTGGGTACTCTCTAAGACAGAATACCAGCCAACCCATAGGAACTATTTAAAAAAAGAAATGTCCTCTTTTGAAAAAGTACTATAACGCAAATTAGTGTGAGCTCTGGCTAGGCCCTTGAAAACTGTCACTTCACTTTATCTAGCAGATGAAAAGTGCCCCAGAGCACTCTCTCTATCCTCTGCTTTCCATTTCTCAAATATCTAATGTACTGGAAAGAAAGAGTCCAGATTTGCTTAAGTTTCTAGAAACACTCAGTGAGCTAAGGTGTGTAGAGCTTTCCTTTTTGTGTGTGATTTCCCCCAAATAATTGATTTTGAGACATTGATCTGGAGTTCCTCTCCTCCTTCCAAACAAAGGGAAGCAAGTCCAAACCCACACAAACTAATGCCAAATGCCCTCCAACTACTTGTGCCAGGAAGTACAGTGGTCAATGGACTGAGAAATTACTGTCCTTGCCAGTGAGGTAATGCTGACTCCACCCAGAGGAAAGGACTTCCTTCAGATATTTTCACACTTCAAGTATCTGATAAACTTAGATTATTTGATTCTCAGCATTGATCCAATGTCATGTGCTACCTATTCGCACCTCCATCTAAAAGGATGAATTCTCTCTAGCCTCCATCATGGGCATAAACCCTTCACTTTATGCCATGGGAATTTCCTTCAAGGTTCCATATACAGCTCTCTCTCATCTCTTTATTCTCTCCTAACACAATCCCATCCATAACTTCAATTTTTATTATCATCTTAAATCTGAGAAGACATAAATATTATCTTCATTCCAGTCTTTTCCACTCTCTCTATTGTTATCTACTTCAGAACCCCTCCTGAAAATATACCTGAAATGTACCTGAAGCTTACCATGTCCAAGCTCACATTCATGATTTCACCAACAAAATTGGCCCCACTCTGCTGTTTCTTAGCCCATCATCTACTATGCACACAAAATGGACCTCACACCATCATCCTCAACTTTAGTCATAATCACCCTTCAAGTCCTCCCAATTTTATTTCCTAAATATGAAATGTGTCTAGACTACCCATCACCTTCTCCCATTTCCACTACAGCCACGATATAATGCAAGCATCCTAACTGATCTCACCACATCCACTCTGCCCACATGCCATCTGTCTCATACCTACAGCCACAGAAAGGTTTTCAGAAGACAAATCAGAACACATCACTCCCTTGTTGGTGAGTATTTTTGGTGATATCCACATACATTTACCTGACTTGCAAGCCCTTCATGGACCTAGTCCCTCCCCCCTCTCTATCCTCACCTTCCAACACACTTGCAGGTGATTTCATTGCTCTTGCCTCATTGCCACAAGCCACACTTGCCCTCATGATGCCCTCTCCTGCCTAGAGAACTTAGCATAGTCTCTTCAACAAATGATGTTGGGAAAATTGGACAGAAGAAGGAAACTGGACCATTGCCTTTTACCATACACAAAAATAGACTCAAAATGAATGAAAGACCTGAATGTGAGATGGGAATCCATCAGAATCCTTGAGGAGAACACAGGAAGCAATCTCTTCTACCTCAGCCGCAGCAACTTCTTCCTAGACACATTGCCAAAGGCAAGGGAGACAAGGGCAAAAATGAACTATTAGGACTTCATCAAGATAAAAAGGTTTTGCAGACCAAAGGAAAAAGTCAACAAAACCAAAAGACAACTGACAGGATGGGAGAAGATATTTTTAATTGACATATCAGATAAAAGGCTAGTATTCAAAATCTTTAAAGAACTTATCAAACTCAACTCCCAAAGAACAAATAATCCAATCAAGAAATGAGCAGAAGACATGAACAGACATTTCTGCAAAGAAGACATCCAAATGGCCAACAGATACATGAAAAAGTGCTCAACACTGCTTGGCATCAGGGGAATACAAATCAAAACCACAATGAGATACAACCTCACACCAGTCAGAATGGCTAAAATTAATAAGTCAGGAAATGACAGATGTTGGTGAGGATGTAGAGAAAGGGGAACCCTCCTACACTGTTGGTAGGAATGCAAGCTGGTGTAGCCACCCTGGAAAACAGTATGGAGGTTCCTCAAAAAGTGGAAAAACAGCTATCCTACAACCCAGCAATTACACTACAGGGTATTTACCTCAAAGATACAAATGTAGTGATCCAAAGGGGCATGTGCACCCAAATGTTTATAGCAGCAATGTCCACAATAGCCAAACTACAGAAAGAACCTAGACGTCCATCACCAGATGAATGAGTAAAGAAAATGTGGTGTGTGTGTGTGTGTGTGTGTGTGTGTGTGTGTGTATTGAACTTTGTAAGTATAAAAATCATGTTCGCATCTGTCTACCTGAGACAATGTCTGATACATAGTCATGTTCACTATATGTAACATTTTTTCTCCCCTTACTAGTTATATATAAATATATAATGGAATAATACAATAATATATATGCAGCCATCAAAAATGAAATCTTGTCGGGCACCTGAGTGGCTCAGTAGGTTAAGCCTCTGCCTTTGGCTCAGGTCATGGTCTCAGGGTCCTGGGATTGAGGCCCACATCGGGCTCTCTGCTCAGCAGGGAGCCTGCTTCCTCCTCCTCTCTCTCTGCCTGCCTCTCTGCCTACTTGTGATCTCTCTGTCAAATAAATAATAAAAATCTTTTTAAAAAAATGAAATCTTGTCATTTGCAATGACATGGGCATGGAACTAGGGGGTATTATGCTAAGCAAAATAAGTCAATTAGAGAAAGACAATTGTCATATGATCTTGCTATTAATGGAATTTGAGAACCAAGACAGAGGATCGTGGGGGAAGACAGGAAAAAATAAAATGGGATGAAACCAGAGAGGGAGAGAAATCATAAGAGACTCTTAATCTCAGGAAACAAACTAAGGGTTGCTGGAATGGAGGCGGATGGGAAGGATGGGGTGTCTGGGTGATGGACATTGGGGAGGGTAGGTGCTTTGGTGAGCTCTTTGAATTGTGTAAGACTGAGGAATCACAGCCCTGTACCCCTGAAACAAATAATACATTATGTGTTAATTAAAATATTTAATTTAATTTAATTTTTAAAAAAAGACCTGGGGCACCTGGGTGATTCAGTTGTTAAGTGTCTGCCTTTGGCTCAGGTCGTGGTCCTGCAGTCCCAGGATCGAACCCCACATCAGGCTCCCTACTTGGCAGGAGGTCTGCTTCTCCCTCTCACACTCCCCCTGCTTGTGTTCCCTCTCTAGCTGTGTTTCTCTCCGTCAAATAAATAAATAAAATCTTAAAAAAAAAAAAAAAAAAAAGACCTTAACACAACTTTACCTGGAAAGCTCTTCTGACCCCTCACCATCTGGTTAACTCCTAATAATCCTTTAAACCTCAAGTCAAAGATGACACTTTCAGAAATGTTTTCCCTGACTTGTCTGACTACATCAAATCCTCCACGATAGCTCCCATAGCATTTTTCACAGTTGCAATTTTATTTGTGCTTGTAGGATTATTTGAGTAAATTTTTGTCTTAGGGTGCCTGGGTGGCTCAGATGGTTAAGCATCTGCCTTCAGCTCAGGTCATGATCCTGGGTCCTGGAATTGAGTCCTGCATCTGGCTCCCTGCTCAGTGGGGAGCCTCCTTCTTCATCTGCCTCTCTCTCTCTCTCTCTCTCTCTCTCTCTCTCTCTCTCTCTCATAAATAAATAAAATTTTTTAAAAAAATTGTCTTAGTTCATAGAGTGTAAACTTTGTAAGTATAAAAATCATGTTTGCATCTGTCTACCTGAGACAGCGCCTGATACATAGTCATGTTCACTATATGTAACATTTTTTTCTCCCCTTACTAGTTATATGATCTTGAGAATATCATTTAATTTCATCCGAGATAATCCCTCTTTACATGTTTGTAGTATTGCTATAAATTATATACAGTTATATTAGGAATATTTAGAAGATTAGAAGTAGCCATGTATTTCCTAGCAGAATGCTCAACAAAGAGGGCTACTCAGTAAAAGCATTTATTTAAAACAGTTCTTATAGTGGAAAGCTATAGTAGAGACAGAAGATTCCAGGGCCTTTCAGACTGTGCTTTGCTGAGCTCTAAATGTCCCCTCAAGCCAGTCAGTGCTTTACTAAAACAAATGAGACCTCTGGGCTCTAAGAATCTCCTCTTCCAAATAGAGAATGAACTTCAAAACACACAAAATGCAATCATTCTGTCCTTCTGAGACATGGCTCAAATTCTGTAGTGTTTTGCTACGTATTGCAGTAATAAGATTATTGGGGTATTAATGGATTGAGTTGATTTTATGTGCCAGAGATTTTGTTACTTAGATCTGGTGAAAATCACATGAGAAGTTATTATGATACTAATTTATAAACAAGGAACCAGAGGCTCCATGAGGCTCCATGAAGTCAAGTAATTAAGGCCATAGCTGGTGTTGGTACAGCTAGGACTAAGATCTCAAAAGTGGTTTATCAAAAGCAGAAAGCATATAGAAGCAGACTGACCTGGTTTCCTGGGTCTAGACCTTGTTTACACTGACTGCCTGATTAATTAATTATGCATCCTCACCCATCTCCAGCAAAACCTCCAGCCAAGATAACAAGGTATGTGCTTGTGCTTATCCTTTATTTGGTTGGAGTGGAGGAGCCCTAGGACAGCTAGCAGTTGGAGAATGGTTTCTGAAACCAATTCTACCATTTCTTAGCTATAAAATCTCAGGAAGTCTTGTTTGTTTGGCTTAGCCAAAATATCATGTTAACCTAAGCACTTTGAAGACTAAGGAAATTACTGTCAGAAATATTTTATAGAAGATTAGAATTGATGATCAGGGTTGATATCTGTAGTCCATGGGTGTCTTGCTAATTTTGGCCATCCTGACTGGTGTAAGGTGGTATCTCAGTGTGAGATAGGCACATTTTGACCAAGCTTCATATGTTTGTTTTCAGGAAGTTTGTGTGTCTCTGAAAACAGAAATATAAATAAATTATACAAGAGAGGGGCACCTGGATCCAAAGTCTCTCCGGTTTTGTAGCTCGGTCGTTAAGTGTCTGCCTTTGGCTCAGGTCATGATCCTTGAGTCCTGGGATCGAGCCCCGCATCAGGCTCCCTGCCCAGCAGGAGGCTTGCTTCTCCTTCTCTCACTCCCCTGCTTGTGTTCCCTCTCTAGCTGTGTTTCTTTCTGTCAAATAAATAAATAAATTTTTTTTTTAAATTATACAAGAGGGGAAAAAATAAATAAACATAGGAGGGACACCTGGGTGACAAAATTACTTCAGCATCTCACTCTAGATTTTGGCTCAGGTCATGATTGTCGAACTCCACATTGGACTCATGTTGGGCATGAAGCCTGTGTGAGATTCTCTCTCTCTCATTCTTACTCTGCCCCTCTCCTCTCCCTCTCTTAAAAAAAAGGAAATATATATATATATATGAATAACAATATATATAATAATTACATACATGGGAATATATACTGTCTCCCAACAGTTCTTAACCATTAGGATCAACACCTGTGGGATGGGACTGAGGGGCAAGAGGGCTGGGTGATAGGTCTTTTTTGTTTGGGGCTTTTTGGGTCCCCCAGGAACAGCTGGAGAATATGGGGAGAGGTGGAGGGCTCTCAGGAAAGAAAAAGTGTTTTCACCCTCTTCGCAGAGCCCAGGTTTGTTTGTTTGTTTGTCTGTTTGTTTAAGGATTTTATTTATTTATTTGACAGAGAGAAACACAGCTAGAGAGGGAGCACATGCAGGCGGAGTGAGAGAGGGGGAAGCAGGCTTCTCACTGAGCAGGGAGCCCAATGTGGGGCTCGATCCTCGGTCTCTGGGATCATGACCTGAGCCGAAGGCAGATGCTTAACAGCCGGGCCACCCTGATGCCCCAGATCCCAGGATTGTAGAAGGATTCTGAAAGAAAAGTCAACAAAATACACTTAAGTCCAAAACAAAACAAAACATATATGGAATTCCTTGCCAGGTAAGATATATATCTAATAGATAATGAATAGAAAATAAATATAATTACATATATATAATATATACTTATTTTTTCCTGTATTGATTCCATACTAGTACTGCATTCCACAGCACAGTTCTGAGGAATCTTAAGATTTTGATAAGGCAGTTTGTTTTTCTTTCCTTTTTCCGCTTAAACCCTCCCATATATCTTACCGTTATTGAAATTTGGGAATATTAATTCAGATTGTCAGATCCTCTGACATTAGTCTCCAAACAGCACAGTTCCTAATAATTTCACACACAACAGTGGAAGCATCATTAGTGAAACAAAATGTCCCTTTGTAAGATGCCTACCATCTTTTTCAGGGGATGGGACACCTCTGACCAAGTCAATCCTTACACCTACTCTTGGAGGCAGTTGCTATTATCCTCTTCCCCAGATGAAGAATATGTCAGTTGTGAAGTTAAATAATTAGGCCTCCACTGGTTTGATCACCTGTAAATAAGAAAACAAACTGCTCTTTCCCACTACTTCAAGCAGTAAAAAATCAGGAGACAATAGCTTTCAGATGTGCTTAATGTAGACGCTGCCAGACTTTCCTTCCCTAATCAGTTTGAGTTTGTGAGGAAAGTCTTTCAGAGTCTACTCTCAGGTTTGAATCCAGAATTTCAGGATATTGTCACAAGGTAAAGCAATTTGAGGTCATGTCAATGTGGACCAGTGGGCTATGTCATCCCCAGATGATGCTGGAGGGAGGGCCCAATATGGGTTCCATTGATTCAAACTTCTAATTTCTTTCAAAATAGTGTTCCCAGTCGAGGGAGTACTATATTTGCTTTTCAAAATAGTTCAAGAATCATTAAGATGTTATGTATATTCTAACTAGAATTCAACTTGCTTAAATTAAAAAGCTTTCTTTTTCTTTTGGAGAGATGAAAAAAACCATAATCATCTTTAGAAATATTCTGGGATAAATTTTGAGAAGCTGCTTGAGGTTTTCAAATTAAATGATTGACTATGAAAGCCAAGACTTTAATTTTCCATCTCTCTTATTTGCTTTCAAGAGTTCTAATCATGGTTTTTATACTAACTGCCTTAAGAATCAGACACCATTTTTCAATTCAAGGTAAAGTCAGACCTGCAAAGAAAGTCAGATTGAAGAGAGAGAGAAGAGCTGATGGCTGGAGCTAAGTACTCAGAGAGATCCCATGAATGACTGACACAGAGCCAAAGCAGATAGATGGTTGAACAGAGCAACCAGTGTAAATCTCTGTCAGGTAAGAGGTTGGCTTGTTATGGGAAGCACAAGAAGACACTGATCATTAGGCAAAGCCCTCACATCTGGACCCCTGACAACATGCAGGATATGTACCAGATATTTTTCCGTAGCCTCTCCCAATGCAATACCTTCTCCATCCTGCTCTGTGGATTCTGAGAAGCTGACCTGTAGGCATTGCATTCACATGTCTCTTTCCCTCCTAATTTCTCATTGGAATTTCTACTTGGAATGAGTCATCTAGGGGACCTTGCAAGAAGTCAGAGGATAGGAAGAGAATGAGATCATAATAGGGTTTCCCTGAGTTCCCTTCCATTTGATACATGATAACTGGGCTGTCTCCCTCTACAAGGGACCATAGGGGTGTCCTCTCTGGATTCAGTAAGTTACCCACGCCACACCCTTGTTGTTCCAGTGGTGGGAGGTAATGGCTCTTCATCATTACTACTACCACTACTAGAAGACCCAGGGTCTTGCATTAATCTCTACTGGATTTCCTAACCACCACCTTTACCTTTATACATAGTACCTTTAGTAAGCTTCCCCCTAGTGTCTATTTTTAATGGATTGTCTGTTATCCATTGTGTCCCTAAGTGATAAGCATTGGATATTCATTAAAGTAGAAACAGAATAAATGTCTTTCATTTCCATGAAATTATTAGAAGTGTAATTTAGGACTCCAGTTCTTAAGCAATAGATTCCCAAGTCAGGATAGCAAAACAGGGACTAAGGAATGAGAATTATTTTGTATCCATTGTTTTTTAGAACTATGGTCTAATTTGATGGATTGCCCAAACAAATCAGGAGCCAATTATTATTTCTTCCATTTATTCATAATCTCAGTAATTCTCTTTCAGAGAAAGACAACTATCATATCTCACTGATATGAGGACTTTGAGAAACAGAGCAGATGAATGTAGGGGAAGGGAGGGAAAATAAGATGAAATCAGAGAAGGAGACAAACCATAAGAGACTCTTAATTATAAGAAACAAACCCGTTTGCTGGAGGGGAGATGGGCAGAGGGGTGGGATAATGGTATGGTTATTAAGGAGAACATGTGATGTAATGAGGACTGGATGTTGTATGCAAGTGATGAATTACTGAATTCTACCCCTGAAACTAATAATACAGTATATGTTACATAAATTGAATTTAAATTTAAAAAAATAAGAAGGAAGTGAAATAGGGAAGAAGTGAAAGGACTATCCCAGGGCAACATGTGGGAAACTCATGGATGTGTAAATGTTCCATCTTGACTGTATCAATATCAATATTGCGATTGTGATATTGTACTATAGGCAGTATCATTGGGGGAAACAAGGTAAAGTGTACATGGGGTCTTTCTATAACTGAATGTGAATCTAAATCTATTTCAAAATTAAAAAAAAGTTTTTTCCCCCATAAACCTAAATGGGTGAAACTCTTTTCATCTCTTACTAAGAGGAAAATCAGTGGTAAGCACCTAGGCATCTCCTCCACAGTCCATCACTTTAAGCACTGGGTCGCCAATATCCATTTCACTTTTCCTTCATTGCTTAAAATCAACCAATTTCTTCCCCAAGGAGGATAGTCATCCCTTCAATGCAACTAGCTCAGCAACAAAGATCTCTACTCCATTGGTAGCCCTTCCTTCTTTATCTGGCAACCTCTGAACCAAAAAAAAAAAAAAAAAAAAAAAAAATCAAGTTATGTGCACCTACTTGCTTCACCCTCTCTCTGCTTCACGCATCACATGGATGGATAGAGACAGTATAACCAGCACCGCATTGCTGGTAAGTAGGAATGGGGGCAAGGGGAGGCACACAGCTATGCCACAGTCCCCTTGGGCAGCATAAAGTCCCAATTGTGGTAGAATGAGACCTTTTTAGATTCTGTTCTAAGAGAGAAGTTCTCGTGGGTGTTGTTTAACAAGGCTACTGGTTCCGTCTTCAGGGATGGGCATCCTGGTCTACTATCCCCCTGGCCTCATGTAAAATGGAGATAAGCCTGCAGAATTTGCCCTTCTGGGAGCCCATCTCCTGCCGAGAAAAGGAGCTTAAGTTTTTATGCTTCTGCTTTCTATGTCATTTTGAACAGAGTTTTTGGTCCAGACTCATAGTCCCTTTGAAAACACAATTCATTCAAATACTTAAAATGCCTCTGTTCTATGGGATAGTTATTTCCATGTCAGAGTCACGGCCCCTGGCATTCTTTTCGATACATAACAAATAAATCTATTATGTTTCTTTTTCCTTTTCTTCCTTTCTTACTTATGTTATTTCGTTATTCCATTAAGTCGCAGCTAACTTTAAGCTACCTGGGAAAATACGTGAGAAGATCATATCTTATCTTTGTCCTGTATCACTTTAAGCAGGTGAGACATTTTACCAGGCCTTCACTACTCAAAGCTTTAAAAACGTAATTTTTTATTTCCCATTTGGGGCTCTAAAAGCAGCCAGCATTTCCATCTGCAAAGTCCTGAACTTCCATTCCTCTCTCCTTTCATTTTCTTACACACTGGCCAATTCCTTTTGGGCTCAACTCTTTCTAGAATACTTCAATACTTCACCAACATTGCCAACACCTGCTAACTCTTTCTAGATTTCCCCTAGAGCTGTGAATTCAAAACATGTACATTCTGCCTACAAGTCATTGTAAGCATCCCTTGTTTTCACTGTTTAATGTGACTACCCCTCTTTCCAGCCCCTGGTATCAGGTTTCCAGCCACTCATGTCTAAAGGACTAAATGAGCTAACTGACTTATATATAACTTTATTTTGTGCTCATAATAACCTTTTGGGTTATCCTCACTTTACATTTGAGGAAATTCTGGCTCATCGATATTAAATAGCTTGGCCATGTTCCCTTAGCTAGTAAATATAAGAGCCAGTAGTTGGTTTCATATTTGTATGGCTTCAGAGAGCCTGGCTGTAGTTAACTGCCATCTCTGTGGTCTTCTGAGGCTTAACCTTGAACTTCTCCATCTTCTTTTCTTGCACAGGCCTTAAAGAATATTCTCTCTCTCTCTCTCTCTCTCTCTCTCTCTCGCTCCACATTCACTCAATAAGAGATATTGTGAGAGTCTTAAGAAATCATGGAAAGGAAAGAATATAAAAATATATATTATATACGAATGCTGGGTACAAATTTATGTTTATATGTTTCTACATTTTATACATTTAGAGTAGTATTGCTACATTAATTCTAGCAGTCACTTGTTTTTAAAAAGCCCCATAAGGACTAGTTACCCATATCTCAGTATCATCCCTTGTGTGTTTATTCCAGGATCCACACTTCTTGGTTCTTTCATAGAAGTTTGATGTGGAAAGCCCAAGTGAAGAGAATGCACTAAAAATACCAGCCCTCAGGGCCTCTGGGTGGCTCAGTCAGTGAAGTTTCTGCCTTCAGCTCAGGTCATGATCCTAGGGTCCCAGGATCGAGTCCCACATCCGGCTCCATGCTCAGTGGGGAGCCTGCTTCTTCCTCTCCTCCCCTCTTGTGATCTCTGTCAGTGCCTCTCTCTCTCTCTCTCTCTCTCTCTCTCTCTCTCTCTCTCTCAAATAAATAAATAAATGAAATCTTTTCTAAAAAAACTAAAAGAAAACAATAACAATAACAACAACAACAGCCTAGAGAGATAGCATACCACTTAAAGGTAGCTCAGCAATTACATTGTATCTGTTAATAGGGACCATCTGGTACCAATACTTCCATGTTACTGAAGCACAGGTTTGCTCTCATATTTACCATCTCTTACCAGCAAAGTTTGCTCAAAGTTTATAGGTTTGGGGGGGTGCAAATATTTTCATACATTGATACGGCCTCTGCCTTCACATTATCAATCTGTAGTCAACAATATCTTTGAAATCTGACTAAAAATTCACTTCTTTCCAAAAGATTTTTCCAATTTCCCACTCCCTTCTGAAGACTTGATTCTGTGTGCCCCAGGGTTTAAGAAATAATCCTTAATTTATGCTGTAACTTCTGGCCGGGCTTTTGCTTACTTTGATATCATTGTTTTTGTGTTCACTTTTGTTACTATCATCTATACTATTTGGATTCAAAATCAACTCAGTCATTGTAGAAATAGCATCTATTGGTCTATCTCTGTATGTACCTATCTATCAGCTGCTTATCTGTCTATCTGTCTGTCTTGTTTGGAAGGAGCAAATATAACATTTTTATCTTCTGTGTTCCTGAAATATGTGAAATTAAACTGTATTTTTGCTGAACTCAGACTATACACAGATCCCTTTTGCAACATTGCCTTGTTTTCTTTTCTTTCTTTGTCACCTCTTGATCTGTGATGGATGGTCGGTGTTGCTTTTTTAAATCCCAGTTCACTATAGAAGTTTTGCTTCACTACATTGCCAAATACCTCAATGTCTCAATGCTATTATAAATATTTCATAACGTCCTATGTGTACACACACTCTTACTCCTTGTCTTATTTTAGTAACCTCCAGAATGTCTGCATGATTCTCTTTGGGGCAATTTTTCTCCCATTTTCAATTTTCTTTCCTACTTTCTACCTATATATTATGAAATTCCCCCCCCCACACACACACACACCAGAAAATTGCTTCTGTGTGGAAGATCTTGCTATCTTGGGTAAAATGGTCAGAAAGTACAAACTGCAATCTGGTCCTTTCTAAGGGGATATCTAATTACCCAGCTGCTGCTGGAGAATACAAACATTTTCACTCTGGACAATGTTGATCTGTTTTTTTGCAAGTACATCGCTTTGGAAAGCTACTTGCTCAGCTAATCTGTAACTGTCATGGAAATGTAATTTTTCCCTCCTCCAAACCAATAACAGGCACCTGGTACGACTGCCTTATGCACCCAAGCATTCAAGTCTAACTGTTTCCATGGAAACCTATAAAACTCCGTCTGCAAGTTTCCCAGCATCCTGCCACATGTCCCTTTTCTCTACTCTGCTCTATCGCTCCATTCCTTCAGTGCAGTTGCATGAGGTTACACTGCTTTGCAACAACCCTTAATAGACTTCTTTTCCATTCTTGCCATTGTCAGTGATTCATCCTTGCCATGTTGGATGGCAGAGACTGAGTCTTTTTCAGATGTGTGGCTTCCTCACCACTGAGGCCAGTGCCTTAGAATTAATGGGCACTCAGAGCATATTTGTTGAATTTCACTAGATTAAGGACTTATTGTCTTAGTCAGTTTTACTTGTGTGGTATCTAAAACATGCTCATTAAGAGCTTCCTCAGCAGAATAATTGGAAAGATAAAAAGAGCCTGCTGACTGAATACAGAGTTTAAACTACCAATTTATATATTTACAAACTGAACCTAAATTTCCAGCTCTCTCTCAAATCCTGAAAAATTTGTCTATAAAATTTAGAAATTAAGCAAATTAATTTCTAAAGCAAATTAATATTTGTTCAGAAACAATGAAATATCAAGCATTTTAATTTTCCTTTCCCTGTGAATTGAGTATTATCCTCCATATGATCTGATTAAAACCTTAAGATGTTTGGGGCGCCTGGGTGGCTCAGTTGGTTGGGTGACTGCCTTCGGCCCAGGTCATGATCCCGGAGACCCAGGATCAAGTCCCACATTGGGCTCCTTGCTCGGCAGGAAGCCTGGCTCTCCCTCTCTCACTCCCCTTGCTTGTGTTCCTTCTCTGGCTGTGTTTCTCACTGTCAAATAAATAAAATCTTTAAAAAAAATGAAAAAAAAACCTTAGGATGTTCATCACATGCAATTTATTTAGAATTTATTTACTTAACCTAATGATCTCCTTAAATATCCATGCTGGCACAGAATTTGTGATCTTGCATTTATAAATGCTTGCAGTTAATAATATTGTGGGGGGGTATAAAACTTGGGGTCTTATTGTATGAAAAGATGAAACAGTCTGAAAAGATTCTGAAAAAAATGTTTGAAGAATTTACTTATAGCAGAAACTATAAAGTGAAAACAGACATTCAGGAGAGACTACCTTTTACTGGAGGTACACCAACATATAAGAACAACAATTACTACTCCAAAGTGTGAAGCACAATGTACAAGAATGTCCATAACTGGCAAAAGTTGATCAGGGTCAAAGCATTCTAAACGCTAGTGTTTATAGGAGAAGGTGCAAAATAAGGATATTGATATTGAAAAAGGGAGCATGATTTGAGATGTTACCACCCCACTGCATGTTGGGAAGCCTGCGTTGGGAGTTTCACCTGCACTTAGTAGTAACAAGCATAGTAAAGGAGACCTGGTGGAGGGTGAGGTTTATGCTCTGCCCAGGGGCAACAAGACCACATCCCTTATGAAGTGTCAGTGGATGCCACACAGAGAGGCTGTGCTTTCATCCCTTTGGTGGTAATGAGGTGTCCTCCTCCTCTACAGGAGAAGCATCACAGAACACCCAGACCTAGTGGAGAGTCCAGACTTCAATCCTTGCTCAGCTGTAGCAAGGACATCCCCATGATGTTAGCAGAGGTTAGGTAAGGGGAGGGTAATGAGGCAGCCCCCTCCAGGAAGATTGGCATTAGTGGAAACCTCATTGGAGTGTCAACTCCCAGCCCCACTCAACAGTGACAAGAAGTATCTCTACCTTAGGCGCCAACAGAGGTTTTGGAGAAAAACTGAACTTCCACCCCCATTTAACATAATGAGGTAATGAGGTGGTGCCTCCCTTCAACCACAGGGGCAGTGTTCAAAGCCACCTGCTAAAACAGAATATTTCAGTGGAACCCAGAGGCTGATAACATAGGATCCAAACTGTCTGGGTATCAAGTGAAAATCAGTTGTTACATCAAGAGTGAGGACAATCTCAGTCAGAGTAAGAAAAAGCAGTTAATGGATACCAGCACTGAGATGACAGATGTTAGAATGATCTAATGAGAATTTTAAAACAGCCATCATTTTAAACAGTCCCAAAAAGCAATTAAAAACAAGTTTGAAACACGTTTTTTAAAGCTCTCAGCAAAGAAATAGAAGAGGGACGCCTGGGTGGTTCAGTCCTTAAGCGTCTGCCTTCATTTCAGGTCATGATCCCGGGGTCCTCGGATGGAGCCCCGCATGGGGCTCCCTGCTCAACGGGAAGCCTACTTCGCCCTCTCCAGCTCCCCTTGCTTGTGTTCCCGTGTCTGTCTCCACCTAATGAATAAATAAAATCTTAAAAAAATAAATAGAAGATATAAAGAAGGAAAATTAAGTGTCAATTTTATAAATAAAAATGTCTAAAATTAAAAACTGACCAAATCAAATATTGGCAAGAAAGCAGAGAACATGGAATTGTACTGCTTATGGGCATATAAAACAGCACATTAAAATCATGTGCCCAGAGTTGTGAACACGAATGTTCCTACCCGCTTTATTTGGACTAGCTACTATTCGAACAACACAAATGTTCATCAACACAGGAAAGTATCAACAAAGTGTTATGTTGCTGGCGGAACAGTGGAATACTACTCAGCCATAAAAAAAACCTGTTCATTATACCCTACAACGTGGATGAATGTTAAGATAACTACATGAAGTTAAAGAAGCCTGACAGAAACAAATCTGGAAAATGCAACTTAATATGCAATGACAGAAAACAGATCAGTGCTGTTGGGGGAACCCGGAGCACCGCCCGCATGAAAAGGCGGCGCAAGGAGAGGCTCTGGGCGCATGCGTTAGTTCCCCACGGACCGTTAGTGCTGCGGGCCTAGGGGAAGCGGGGGGCGGGTTGTTTCCCTGACGGACCACGTCCGGGTACGTGACGGGCTCGGTGGAAGTTCTAGCGCCAGCGGGCCGCCCAGGCCTTTCTACGCCCTTGGTGCTGCGGTCCTCCCGCGGAGCCCCTTTTGGAGCGGGAGCCAGACCAGAGCCAACTCAGGATTCCCGCGTGGTCTTCTCAGTGCCTGGGTGACATCTGCGCCCCCGTGATGTGGCGACGACGGCTGACTGTGTGGCCGGTGAGGTCTGCCAGTCCTTAGTGAAACGTAGGTCCGGAGTCAGAGAAAGGTTGCCCCTACTGAAGTTGCGTCTGGTTTCACCGCGTGTTTATTGTTCATAGCGTCCTACCTTAAATCTTTAAAGTCCCCAACCAAGGATATTATCGCGTTGTATGGCGACAGGTGGCAGCTACACTCGGGGTGAGCACAGCATAGTGTAGAGGTGTCAAATCCCGTGTTGTCCACCTGCCTACGACACTCAGTGAATTTTTTTTTTTAAGATAACTTTTTGGCAGTTCTCTCTAACCTTCCTTTATGTAAATTGAAACTTTTTTCAGTTACACGTGACTACCAACCCTGAAGGAAGTTTCGGCTGGTGAGATTAGCTCTCCTACTAGGATCTGCTGTTGTGGCTGGCTGTACCGCCCAAAGGACTTTCGATAAGTGGAAATTATATATACTTGACCTTAGTAACCATAAATGGATAGTGCCTGACAGTGTGTGGGAGATGAGTGAGTATATCTAATTTAGGGATATTAGGATTAAAGCCCACTTAATTCAAAGGGCCTTGCAAAATTGGCACCCAATTTTGACAAGATTGTTGAAAGCCTCCCCTTATTGAGGGTTCATTTAGAGCAACAGATCTGAAAGGGACTAGCCTTACAGAAAGAGTCTGCGAGGTGAGCTCAGTGCCTTACAAGAACAAAGTTGAGAGTGTGAAGAAGTGTGAAGAGCTGCTGGTCAGTGTGGCATGAGCTATGCCCAGCAGAAGCACAAGGCGTCAGGCAAAAAGAAAATTGACCAACTAATCAAAAACAACTTCTGGGGGCGCCTGGGTGGCTCAGTTGGTTAAGCGACTGCCTTCGGCTCAGCTCATGATCCCGGAGACCCGGATCGAGCCCCGCATTGGGCTCCCTTCTCGGCGGAAAGCCTGCTTCTCCCTCTCTTACTCCCCCTTCTTGTGTTCCCTCTCTGGCTGTGTTTCTCTCTGTCAAATAAATAAATACAATCTTTAAAACAAACAAACAAACAAACAAAAAACAAACAACAACTTCTGCATACTCAGAGGACCAGAGGGTCTTGGAGTAGTTAGAAAAGGAGAACAAAGAATTTTTAAAAAATATTATTTCAGAAAGATGACAAGGGAATCCGTCATAGAAAGCTTACAAAATCTTTGATTGATGTGTATTCTGAAATTCTCGATGTTCTGTCTGGTTATGATGGCTGCTGTAATACACAGGATCATCTGCCAAGGACTGGCTGTGGCTGAAATCAGAAGGCTGAGGCAGGAGGATCACTTGGGCCGGGAGCTCTGGGCTGTAATGTGCTATGCCTGTTAGGTGTCTGCATGAAATTTGGCATCAGTGTGGTGGCCCCCAGAAAGCGGGGGACTATGGGTTGTCTAAGGAGGAGCCAGTAGACTCAGGTCGGTAAAGGACCAGTCAGAACTCCCTTGCTGATCAGTAGTAGGATTGCACCTGTGAACCACCACGGCACTCCAGCCTGAATTTAAAAAAAAGAAAGAAAGGTGGCATGAGAAAACTTTCTGGGGTGATGGATATATCTTGATTGTGGTGATGGTCTCATAGATGTTTACATGTATCAAAACATTAAATTGTAAATTTAAATATGTGCAGTTTATTATATGTCAGTTCTACCCTAACAACACTATTATTTTTTATGTGGCTATTAAAAGCCCCAATTTTTCGAGGGTAACAGGGTGATGGGTCTTGAGGAGGGCACATACTGTAATGAGCACTGGGTGTTATACTTAACTAATGAATCATTGAATACTACATCAAAAACTAATTATGTACTATAGACAGTGGCTAACTGTACATAATTTAAAAAGGCCTTATTCAATTTAATAAACTAACTTTTGATGAGATCAATTTTATTCTCTCTTTCATATAGCCTTATTAAAAGAGGCTGAAGAGACTTTCCTGAAGAGACCTTAATTTGGAATGATTCCATTGGTTTGAAACTTCTAACTCATTAACTAAAGCTTGATTTTTTTTTTTTTCGTTCTAGAGATTATCTTTCATTTCTGTTCTAGGGCTCTACTTAGGTGTTAACACTTGGCAAAAATGAAAAGTTCCTAAAAGAGGCCATTGAAAATGAATAGCATCTTGATGTTGAACTTTAATTTTTATCAGAATTGACAACTATTGTGGCCATGAAAAAAATGGCAAAATTGACAACTATTGTGGCCAAATGAAAAAAAAAAAAACAAAAAAAAAACAAAGAAAAGGCTTGAGCTGGGGAGGACAGAAAAGGGAGCTTATCTTTAAAATTAGAATTAAATCCTGTTGTCTTCCACCTGATGGAAATCTCTAGATGGTCAGACCATGGTATCAAAGGCCAGATTATTTTTTTAAACATTTAATAATTTATTTTATTTTAATTTTTCAGTGTTCCAAGATTCATTGTTTATGTACCACACCCAGTGCTCCATGCAATACGTGCCCTCCTTAACATCTACCACCAGGCCCACCCATCCCTCCGTGACCCCCTTCCAAAACCCTCAGTTTGTTTCTCAGAGTCCAGTCTCTCATGCTTCATCTCCCCATCTGATTATTTTTTCAAAAGATTTTATTTATTTATTTATTAGATCGAGAGAGAGAGAGCAGAGAGTGGAGGATGGAACAGCAGGAGAAGGACAAGCAGACTCCACACCCAGCTCAGAGTCCAACATGGGGCTCCATTTCATGACCCTGAGATACCATGACCTGAGCCAAAATTAAGAGTTGGACACTTAACCAATGGAACCATTCAGGCACTCCAAGGCCAAATTACTTTGGCCATCGATGGGAACAGATAACTAGGTGGCACAAATCAGAATTATAACCAGAAACAAACTTAACCAAGATGAATACTTAGCATGGTAGAGTTCAAGTATTGAATTACTGCTCCTGAGACTTACCAGAGGAGCCAAGGGAAACTGAGTGCCTTCAAGTGCACAGTTTTATTCGCTACCGTTTTTAGAATTCAGGTCAATGTTGCTTCAGTTAAAACTCCAGAAACAAATTGTCAAAGGGCAACTCAGAGATACAGAGTTAGTTATATACATGCTAATAAGTTATTTATATATAGGATGGAGGACGTTAGTTGGCCATTAGTCAGCAAAGGCAAACACAGATACATAAGGAAAAGAAAGAGGGGAAAGCCAATCTGAGAAAAGTTAGTTTTGCTTTTATATATTTGCAGCTAGCAAAGAGACTGGGTATAGCAGAATGTTCTTGAGCAGGCTGGTGAGGGTCATCAAAGGAAGACATTCATGGATTCTTCAAGAAGACTTGAGAGGTTAGCTGGAATACACAGATTAGTGGAGATACAGCTGGTTCTCCTTTGAGTGGTTGGCAGATGAGAGCTCTTTTTTTTTTCTTGCTAAGTTCAATGAAGTATAGGGTAGAAATGCTATCTGAAGGTTGGCTTATAGAGTGAATGTCATAGTGGAATGTAGGAAGAAATCTGATTAGAAAAGGAAAGGTATGAAATTATCCTCTTATAAAATTGAAAAGCAAACTCACTACAGAAGTATGGCAGGATTGAGCAGAATTTCCAAATGAAGTATTTTTTTATTCCAGTAAAATTTTTTCTTTATCCTTAATTTTACTGTGAAACCTGCACTTTCTGCAAGATAGGTTAATTTCAGCTATAATTAAAAAATCCACATATATTTTATATCTTTTATTTATAAATTGTTATTTATATATAATAGTATCAATTTTATAAATTTATTTATATATTATATCCCATATATATTTTATTTATATATTTACTTATAAATATATCTGTGTTATATATTTTATCTATTTATTTATATTTCTATATATGTAACATACAGATTTCCCTGTTCACAATGTCTCCATTCATGTAGTAAGAAGCCCCTCCTGGCCTCGTCCCCTTTATCTCCCGCAGCCTTCTCCGTAGAGCCATTACTCTGTAATTCTCCTTTTTAAAGGAGTTTGTGGCCATGATGGACCAACTCTTTCCCACCCCCCCTTATATTGACTCCTTCATATAAATGTTATATTATCATGACTTTGTTTTTCTTCTTAAAGTGAAATTATATTTCCTAAGTATTACAGATAATTGGTAAACACTTAAAATTCCAATAGGACTAAAATGTGAAACAACAAATGCAAGATCCCTTCCCATCTTTGTGCTTCAGTTTTCCCACTATTTTTTAGTTTCTTATTATCCTTTCCCAAACAAGTTGGGAGCAAATACGTGTGTGTGTGTGTGTGTGTGTGTCTGTCTGTCTGTCTGTCTGTCTGTGTGTCTATACAAATAGTCCTCTTTACATAACAAGTCATAACATACTATATTTGTTTGACATCTTGCATTTTTTATTTAAAAATATATATAAACCCTCATCATAGTGTGATGAGTAGGATACAAATTCAGTCAAATAAAATTTAATAGAGCATGATTAGGCAGTTAATAAAATGACAGGGTGACACTATCCAGATTCATCTTCAAGGAGAAAAGGCCTAATCTTTTGGTCCCAGTTGAGGTTTGCCCTACCCTGGTGACAATTTTCTGTTTCCACTTAAATGTCTAAAGGAAGATTCTGGGCCCTGTGGCTGGCTAAACTCTTCAGTAAAGTGGTAGGGATTCTAGAAATCTGTTTGGCTCCTCTTTTGTCAGCCTGGGCCAGAGGGCTGTGGCCAAGCAAACATAGAGACCAAACACACTTACCCTCTGCTTTCCAAACCTGAGTTGCCTGCCGTATCTATAGCAGGCCCTACTGTCTTCTCACATCTTCCTCCCGAAGATGGGAAATTCCGTCCACCCATTTTGGGCTGGCAGGAAGCCAGTAGCTAAGAGCCAAGCAAATTATATCCAAGTTACATTTTCCCAGGGCTGTTTATTATTGTTCTTGCTATTTCTAGCTTATCAAGGTTATTATTTAGTATAAGTAAATATAGGTACACCTCATTCTTTTAATGGCCATATAGTTCTCTATTGTGTAGATGTAGAAAGGGCAGTCAGCCAGGTAGATTTGTTTTACTTCTCAGACAACATTTCTGAGGCTGATCAATAATGTAGATGCTTTCTAATGGTGCAGCTTCTCCGGGGCAGGTTGAGGCTTTTAATATGCCATGTATATTGTTGCTGGAGATTTATAGATGAGCTTCTCTAGTGTTTAATTTAGAGCATCTATAGTCTACATTTTGTCAATATTCAAGGTTATTTCCCTCTCTCTTCCTGTTTCTATCAAGACTGGTTTTTCCCTAGGCCTGATGTAAAGCCGCCATCTTTAGACATCTCTCCACCACCCTCTTGAATTGGATTCATTCTTTTCTACACACCATTTCTTATTTTCAGGTTTGGTAAATGCAATCTCTAGTATCTTCCTAAGGAAAGATTTGCAGGAAGGTAATTGTATAAATACCTAAATGTCTAAAAATATGTTTATTCCGTCCTCATACTTGATTAATATTAGTTGGATTAAGTGTAGGATTCTAGACTGAAAGTAGTTTTTTCCCCACAATATTTAAAATAAGGACCTATTCTTTGTTATCTGCTGTGGTCAGTTGACATGTTTATTTTATATCTTTATACTTTTCATTATCTTTTTTCTTTTTTTTTTTCTTTTTTTAAGTAGGCTCCACACCCAGCATGGAGTCCAGCTTGGGGCCTAAACTCATGACCTAGAGACCAACACCCAAGCAAGATCAAGAGTTGGAAACCTAACTGAGCCACACAGGTACCCCCATTACCTTTTTAATTCCATTTTTATTTTTACCAAAGTACTACCTGTGTATAATAACATAGATAATTTTACAGGACTCCTAACAAGAAAGAGCATTCCTCCACTCCATGCCTGCCCCACCTATCCAGTTCCTGTTCCTCACAGTCAACTACTTTCAATTCTTTTAGTTTTTTTTTTTTTTCCTGGTATTTATAGAAACTTCCCTGCACTGGGTGGTCTCAGGCTTCTTTTGTGTTTATAAGGAGCAGGGAAAGCAGTTCACTGAGGACTACAATAGTCACTAGAAGCTTGTCAGGCATTGCCAAGGAAGTGATCCTCAATGGTTCCTAATTAAAGAACCAGCTTCTCCATAGATATTAGTTGGTGGAGAAATAGAAGAGGCAAAGTAATACAAATATGCCTACACTGATTTATTTAAACACACAAGGAACTGAGCTAGAGAAACAACAGACTGAAGCATGCTAGAAATAATCCAATTTGCATGCTTAGAGTTCTATCTTTATTAAAAACAACAGTAGCAATAACAAAAAGCTCCCCTTTTTTCCCTTATTCCTTGTATTACCTCCTCTTTAATTTTCACTGCTACCCAAATAGTCTCATGGTACTGCCACTTCCATGACTAAATTAGGTTCATTAATTCTCCTTGTATCATCATATCATTATTTCATTGGATTTTTTTTTTTTTTTTTTTTTTTTTTTTTTTTTTTTTTTTTTTTTTTTTTTTTTTTTTTTTTAGTGTGTGCTAGCTGGTTTCCTTCCAAGCTTGTGCAAGCCAAACTATGCTTCTATTATCCAAATTTGGAAAGAACTGAATATATAGCTTCTATGATGTCCTGAAGACACTGGCTGGTTTTAAATTGCCATACATTTTTTCACTGTTTTTGCTGCTGTGTTTATGTGCAAATATTTCCCTCCTCATTTGTTTTATGGTCAGTTTTTACCTATTTACCATGTCGTTATCCAACATTTATACTAATAGTTCCTAATTTTCAGGCTTAGATATTATCTCTTAATGTCCTAATACAAAAAAATGAGAATTTAGAAGCTCACTCCCTAGATTCAGAATATAGTTACTAGACTTTTTGATTACATCAGTATTTGCTGTTTGTGTTTGAATAACACATAGCTTTCAGCTTTCTCTGGTTAGCTCTGACAGTTCCCAGCTGTAGATCTTTTTATTCTTTCTTTCTAGAGCCCAATAGGACACAGAGCTCATGTAGAGCAGTGGAGCCATGACTAGTGATGTAGGATAGGCCTTGTTATAGAGATAAGGTCTTACACAGTTACAGGAGTTGGTGAGGTGCCTGTGGAAGGCACTTGCCTCTGCATCTCCCAGGGTTTCCAGGCTTGCTGCAGGCCAGAAGGGCTAGCAGTTGGGAAGAAACACTGAAGGAAAAGCAGAAGACCTCAAGGACAAACGTGAACCCGTGAGGAAAAACCATAATCTGATTCTGACCGCTTTTGGCCTCAGTGACCCCTCTCCTGCAAAAAAGCAGGTACCTTTTGCCAAACTCTAGATGTGTCTGGCCCAGGACTTAGAGAGTTTGAAGAAAGAGATCTGGCATAAGCTGGAGGGTCTGTGGCTTAGCAACCAAGATTAGATAACAGTTGTGAGTTGCCCGGGGTATCCTATACTGATCAATGCCTAACCCAGAACAATAGAGGAAGGGGAATTCTGAGAAACATAGTTCCAACCTAGATTAATGGACAGCACAAAAAGCACTACAGATATTGGGAGAAACAAAGAAATAAAAAGTCCTCCGTGACAATAAAACATAATATTTAAAAAATCAAAGAATTTACTTAAAAAAGAACTTCAGAAAAATAAAAATATGGTAGATTTTTGTAATTCAATAGAGCATTTATAAATTTTAGATGTGAAACTCTTCAAAAGAATGGAACAATAAAAGAGAAGAAAAATGGGAGTAAAAAAAAAGATACAGGATCAAGCTAAGGTATCCTCAATAATTGGATTTCAAGAGAGAGAATAGAGAAAATCAGGAGGAGGAAACCCTCTAATCAAGGAGAAACCATTGACTCCACTGATTTTCAAGACCTTACATCTCCTGCAGAGACAGGGAACTTTGAGTATAAGAAATCTGAGAAATCATGGAAATAGAGCAAGTATGTTCCCAGTTGGTCTGACTTCATAAATGTCCAAAGAGCTATACCTTTTGACGATTTCTCTCCTAAGAGAAGATAGCTCCTCTAATGTGGACACCTGCCTTTAAGAAGGCAGACACGATAATAATGAGCAAGCTCAAATATGAGTGTTTCCAGCTACACAATACTGGGTTACAGCAACGGAACACAGAAATAGAGAAAACCATTAACAACTCTCTAGCTGAGAGCTCTGCAAGCTCCTTTGTGTAAGTCAGTTAGGACCCTGTGTACTCAGCCTTCACTCTTGATTGTGTTCCCCCTGATCCACAGTTTCGGTTACTCACTGTCACCCTCAGTCTGAGGCAGATGATCCTCCTACTGATGAATTTCAGGTCAGTAGTAGCCTAAGGAAAGGTTGCAGCACCTGCATCATTCACCTGACTTAATCTCACCATGCAGGGATTTTATCATCTCATGGCTTCATAAGCAGAAAGGTGAATACAAAATGAAGATATTTAGAGAAAGAGACAAAATTCACATAACTTTTATTACAATATATTGTTACAGTTGTTCTATTATTAGATATTGTTGCTAATCTCTTGCTGTGCCTAACTTATAAATTAAAATTTATCATAGCTATGTATGTATAGGAAAAAACCAGTATACATAAGGTACCTTCCTATCAGTGGGTTCAGGCATCTCCTGGGACCCTGGAACATTTTCCCACAGAGAAGGGGGGACTACTGTATTGCAGTCTTATGAACCAACTGGTCTTTACTAACTTTGCCATGTCTTAGGATTTCTGTTACTTGCTGAATTCCACATATTTCACAGCAAACTCCTAGTTTTAATCCCAGTGTTGATCAAGTGTGTTCTCATTAGATGGTATTTCTCCAGGCTGTCTTCTCAGTTTGTCCCCTTCTGGGGGCACCTTGGAGCCCCATCACCATATTTAGTGAACCAGCACTCTTCTGGCTCTCAGAGAATGGGATGGCACCTCTACCTCAAAAATTGACCCCTTGACTCACGACTAGAATTTTAAGTGGACTTTTTATACTGAGAGATATACGGCAGAATTTAGGATTTGTAACTCATCTGCTCCCTGCCTGAATTCTTACGGAATGTCACATATATTAATGGCGACTAAACACTGGCCCCCTTGTCAGTGGGGAAGATGACCTGCGTTTGAAGGGAGAAAAATAAGGACATTTAGTTAGTTGGCCACAAATTAAATTTATCCAATTTGAGGATTCTGAAATCATCTTCCCAATTTTTGTTGTAATATTTTCCTTCATTTTAAGAAATGATAGAAATAGTGGTTGGTTGAAATGACTTATCTGGCCAAACAAAAATACAGTTGCCAAAAGAGAACAATAAATGAACCACCACATATTATTTTTCAAACATTGAATTCAAAGCCCTGGCGACTGTTAGTTCCCCTCACTGTGACAGGAAGAACCGTCCTTTCCCGTATATTACATTTCAAAGCTGAGTGTATTTTCTCCCAAAACTATACAAATTGATCTTAAATATAAAGTCTGAAATGTAATTGATTTAAAAGGCGTATATAAAACAACCAGGATTTGGACAGACATCATTTTTCAGCTTAAAAAAATTCTATAAAAGTTTCTGTCTTGATGAACAAATTATACTTTGTCTCCTTAGCTACATTTGTTAAAGTAGGGAGAGCCACACAGAAATTCAGCCTTTAGGATCTGGCTTTGTCTCTTCACCAGCCTTATTTGGGGTCAGTCTCACCATCTTCATGAAGCAAAAAGGCATAGGACTCCTTTCATGTTCTTGAATATACCAAGATCTGTCCCACTTCAGGTCCTTCACAGTGCTTCTCAGTGCTTGAACTATATATATGTATTTTTAAGAGTGTATACTCACTTTCTAGCAGTTTGCCTGTTTCATAATAGGCATATAAAAATTGTTTCTTAAATGAATAAATGAATTGTGGTATATATCAAGATAGGAGCTAGACAACTGGTCAGAGGGAAAATAATGATGAGGTTTCAATGGTGTCAAACAGGAAGGGATCAACTATAGAATTATTTCTCATGTAAATAAGGATACAAGGTATTATTTACTCTTGACTGGAATAGCTATTGCTATATATAGATTTTTTGAAAATACCCAGCAGATGGACTGTTTCCTCCACATTTACATATTCTGCCCAGAACCCTTTTAGCTTGTTGGAATTTCTTTTAAGAATTCCAGTTTTCCAGCAATGGTTTTCCAAACCCACAGTTTTTGCTAACATACATTATAAATACTTTTAATGCCAAGCTCTCATCCTGAGCTGGATGACAATTTTACATCTCTAATTCTGAGTCAGATGGAGGCATTTCACACGCCTGTGTGGCAGCAGTGGGTGTCCAAGCTGTTGAGCTTACTGATCCTTCAGCATTTATCTTCTTATGGAAATTTTAAAAAAGCATAAAAATGCTGAAAAAGCTAACCTTTAGGTCTAGCATGGTGATTTCTAACCCCAGATCTGACAATCATTTGTGGTAAAGATTATGGTATGAATTGCTAGGGGTTCTAAAAAGATTGGAAACTTGATGAGTCCCTAAACCTTTCTTCTGGATTCACAATGAGAATGAGAAGAGGGCACTTTTCTAGGAGAGATTTCACAGCACCCCTAAAGTGCCAACACTTTAATTAGAACAATATTTCAAGTGTCAGTGGATAGGACTACGAAATAAAGCAGAAGGATAAGCTGGTGGAGGTGAGAAAGTCCTTGAAGGCATTTTAAGCTCTCTGGAGAATAAAGAAATGTGTAATATACATCATAGGAGGACAATTAAATATTATTTATATCCCTAGATCTCAATATAATCAAATGTCATCTTATTTTTCTCACTAATGGACTTCGGTTTTGTTTTTCAGGGATTATGTTGACAGTGCATCACATTTTTTAACAGGCAGTGAATTGTTTAGCTTATTTCTTTTTTATGTTACCACTTTCCCCATTGTACCTTATGAGGCCTTTAGATCTGGTCCATAGACATGGAAGAGAGATGATGTTTGCTCTGTGTGGAATATCTGTTCCACTTTCCTTTACCTGCTGCTTCTTCACCAAGACTAAATCTTGCATGGTCTTTGGAACTCAGCTTAAATCTTCTCCACAAAGTCTTGTTATAATACTGGCATTGTTCTCCCCTCAAAATGCCATACCCACCAAGTTTATTCATATCCTACCACTTGATGAACTAGGTTTCTCTCTTTGTTTCTGAGTTTCTCCCAGGAAGTTATAAGCCCCTATATTGTCGTAGTTAAAAGGTTGGATTTCAGGGCCAAAATATACCTGCACTGTTTTCTTTGCAGGAACTAGCTCTGTGACCTTCGAAAAGTTACTTTACCTCTCTTGCTTTAATTTTTCATCTGTCAAATGGAGATGGTAGCAGTGACTGTTCCATAGGGCTGCCACGATCACAGAATGAGGGAATGCACATCAAGAACTTAATATGGTGCTTGGGGGGCGCCTGGGTGGCTCAGTTGGTTGGGCGACTGCTTTCGGCTCAGGTCACGATCCCGGAGACCTGGGATCGAGCCCCACATCGGACTCCCTGCTCGGCGGGAAGCCTGCTTCTCCCTCTCTCACTCCCCCTGCTTGTGTTCCCTCTCTGGCTGTGTTTCTCTCTGTCAAATAAATAAAATATTAAAAAAAAAAAAAGAATTTAATATGGTGCTTGGTTGAGTAAATGGCCCAAAATGTTTTTAGTATTTTTACGATTATCATTATTTTCCATGATGACAGAAATTGTGTTTTATACCTAGTCTCTGACTCATAGAAAAGGCCTGCAAATGTGAATGAATAAATAACATTTCTTGTTTTCTCTCCCTAGTCAGGAAATAAGAAAAAGTCATTTGAAATTAAAAAAAAAAAAAACAAAAAAACCTAAAACCAAATAAAAACCCTTCCCTTCTGCTTCTAGCAAGTTTGGGAATAAAATGGGTAATATATACATAGAAGACACTAAAGTTAGACAGATGTACCTTGCATTAATGTCAATGCAGTAAAGATCATTCTCGTAAAAATTTATAAAAAAGGATCCCTGCCAGGAGGTCTGTTTTTAGGTCATTACAGTGCAATGTCTGTATTGGTTGGAATTACTAGTGCTTTCTGAAATATTTCATATACCTACATGCAAATATGCAGACAACATTTTCAAGTACTCAGTATTTTAGATTTTCCATTTTCTGCTTTTGTTGCATGAATAAATTCTCTCTCACCACGAGAATCTGCCTGCCCATGACAGGCAAGACATCCGGAAGTTCTGAGTCATTACCTTAGAGGTCGGTTGTAAATCAGTGATTGTCCTCCTCGTTCGGATACTACTGTGGAAGAGTCATACCTATTTGGGAAGAAACTTGTTTACAAGCATAAGAGAAACAAAAGGAATATAAGATTTTCTGTAGCCTTCCTTGTTGTCAGTATGTGAAATTTCCTATTGCCTATTGCATTAAGTCTCGGGTTTACCACCTGGTTTTCAAAACCATAATGTTAATGAGAATTATTTTGCCTCGGAGTCACATACTGCTTTGCAGTTTGCAAATTTTTTAACAGCAGTCAGTTCATTTTTCTCTTGATGTTTCAGCCTGGATGGAGACAAACCGTCATAGACCTGCAGACTCGTGTGGCATCATTGGTCCTGAGAGAAGTGCTTTGGATGTATTGTAGTGTGGCGTGATCAGGCTCTGAAAATGTTGGTAAGTTGTTGAGGACGGTATGTTGGTCACTCTTAAAAAAGAGTGTTCTATTTTGGAAGACCCTCAGAGGAGACTTCCCACTACCATAATCTAGAGGAAAACTGCTTCTCTAAAGCAAGTTAATCATGTAGACATTGTACACTTATGAAATTGATCAGATGCTCTCCTGTGTTAACTGAGAAAATGATCAAATCCAATTTTATTGAAAACTAATATCAAGGACATAGGACTTATAGTAGCTGCATTCTTGGTTATCTCACACATCTCCATGCTTTCTTTTTCTCATCTATTCAGATTTATGGTGTCTTGCCACATTTAATGTGTCACTATAAACTACCTTAAATCCTTTTTAAATTAAGGCAGGGTATGCATTATTAAAATGTTTTCACATAGAATATTCTGTTTGATTCTCCTCTCAGCCCTGTGAGATAGGCATAATACTAACCCAATTTTAACTATCCATCCACATTTCTCACTATTTTTCCCCCCAAACAGGCATTTTCTGCAAAGTTTGAGGCTGACATAGCAGCGCTGGATCCTGCTTTGTATAATAGATCCCAAATGTAGGCTTATGCAAGCAGGCGACCCAGAATCTATGCCAGGAGTATGTCTCTCCAGCACTGATTAATTCCTGTGTCTAAAAGCCATGTGTTCATTGTGGATGATAAGCTTGTTGCACAAACACAAGCTAACCACACCGAGGAAGTTTGGCATTAGTTCTGTACAAACCCCCGTGAGGATATTTGCCAAAAGGAAGGAGAAAAGTCCTGCCAATTTAGGCATGAATGAAATGTTTTGAGGCATCTGTAGACTTTTACATACTAAATAGAGAAAACATACATTTATAACACTGATTGAAATTTATTCAACCAAACTTATGCTGACGAAACCAGATTTTAGGCTTGGGAAGCAGATGCACACATGTGCAAATAGATACAAAATCACTAAAACGTCAAAACATGCTGTTCTAATTCTGCTCTAAATAATCATATACAAAAACAATGTCACTATTTTGCAGAGTACTAAAATGTGAATTTTGTGGATATAATAATGGAAGCCTAAAAATTTCCAGATAGACTTTTTCCTATCTAGGGAAATGGTGAGGAGGAGGGAGGAGGGAAAAGAGAGAAGGAAGAAAAGGTGGAAAGGAGGGAGGGAGGGTGGGAGGGAAGGAAAGAAGGCAGGCAGGCCATCATAGAGGGGATCACCTGAAGAATCACTCTGGTTTCTAGTTCTACCTTTTGTTTTAATTTCAGACAAATTCTACCCTTTTATCTCTCAAAGAAGATTTATTCTCATATATGTGGAAGTGAAAGATGAAATGAGGCCATGTGTATATGGCCCAATTAGAAACATAGAGTTTACAGCTTTTGAAGCACTCCTTGAGATTATTTACTGGATCTTCTCATGTGGGGCATAAAGTCTCACTCACATCTCGGACAGCCCCAGGACCATCACCACCACCACGAGGGAGGAGTCTTGTTCACCCTACCCTCCTGCTGACAGCCTTTTTCCCCTGCCACTTTTGGTGGTTTTTGTTCTTCAGAGCATCAAAGGACAAACATATCCCCCCTGTTGTGTGACGTCCTTCAGTTGGAAAAGCTCTAATGACTGCCCTACTATATTCCTAAGATAAACTCCTGTGTTTTTCTTTATCTGTCCCAAATGTAGTATGATTTCCGGAACTTTCATCAGTCTGGTCACTGTCCTCTGAGAAGAATCACCTTGTCCATGTTTCCCCTAAAATGTCATTCTCCAGATGGGGATGAATCAGTTCAGGTCTCAGGGGGACCGTGACCTCCTATGATTAGGTTACACAGTGTCTCCTGGCCTGGCCTAAGACTGCATTGGTTTTTAGTAGCTTCATTAATATTATCTGCTTTTGTAAGAATTGGAATCACATAAAGTCTCGGAAATGTCTACATTTTTCCATATAAACATTTTTAGCCAATTATAATTATTTTTCTTACCAAATACTTGATGGGGGATCGCATGCTAAATGTAATACAGTTTTTTTGAACTACATGTCAAAGCCCCACCTGCACATGAATGCTTGTTTTTGAGCACCAGGTTAATTATCCAGACTTGGTAGGTATGTCTTATTTTGAATCATCTTTGTGTGTCCTAAGTATTTCTATGTCACTGAGGAATCTGGAACTGGTATCTTATTCACACATGGTAGCAATAGTCAACCCTAACTATAATATGCATGTAACCAGGACATTGAGCTGGGATACCAATATGAAGATGTTTTCTTTTTCTTTTTCCTCAGTATTGCCTTAGAAACTTGCTCTAGTGAATATCTGTCTTTCCTGTCCTTGACAAATCCATTAACAGCTCCCATAGCTTTCCTCTGAGTTTCACTAATACACATCCTCTTTGAAACACCTTGACACTTCTACTTAAATGTCATCTCCTTCCCTCTAGCTACTGCTGGGTAGGCCTAAGCCTGAGGGACTTGAAATGGACAGGATACTTTTTTATTCCTCAGTTCTTGAGAGGGGAAAGGATAAGAGAGGAAGGGCTGAAGAAGGTATGCTCTGATTTGGGACACTGATTATCCTTGTGTCACTGCCTCACTTCTCTGGTGTTGAGGGCTGTTATAGGGAATGATGGAGGAGGAGTGATACCATTTACATAATTTCCCATGGTTGTCATTCCTCTGCCCAACATTGACTGCCACCTGATGGTCCTGTGAGGCGAGCATCTCCATGCTGTATTCTTCTCAGAGCACTGCACAATGCATGTCATGTGGGCGATCTCTATGTAGCTCAGCCTGTTTCACCATGACTTCGTCATAGATCCCACAACATCATACCATCTTAACTCTTAGCATGTCCTCATCTGACAGCCAGTCTTTTCCATTGTGTTTACAGTATGGGCAACTCACTCCCCACTTGAACTGTGGAAATATCCCTCATGTGCCAAAGAGCAAGCGAGCAGGCCATCTATTAATGGCTCCTTTTTGACACAGCAAATCTTTCTCCAGTTAGTTTCTAATACCTGTTTCTCAGGCACTTCAGCAAGTATGTTGCCCTGATATAGGTCGACCTGCAAAATGAGATGCCAGTACCATCTTCTTATAGACATCGCCAATCTTGAGTAAAATTTTTGAAATCCCTTCTGCCTGGATTTGGGAAGGACACAGCCTCCCCTCCCCCAATTTCCCATTGGGAAGACAGAGAATTGTCTTAGCTGTACTGTATTTGTCATAAGGATCATGTACTCATGTCTTTCTTATTTGCTTCTCTCATTGTCTACATGTATAATGAAGGAAGTTGATTGGAGTAATGAGGTTAGTCTGATTTTATGTGTGTGTGTGTGTGTGTGTGTGTCTGTGTGTAGGGTGTGTCTCCTAATCATGTGAGTTTCTCTTTATGTTGTAAGGTACATATCTTTTGGTTATCAGCTGTTAGTTCTTCTTGAAATAGAAACCAATCAAATCTGCCTGTTCCCCATCTCAATTCAGACTGATCATAAGAATCTGTCATTGTATTTCTTAAAGAAATACATATTTATGATTCTAATTCTATGGTTTTGAGTGGGTCCCAGGAATATATGAAGAATCTTGCTTCCCTCTCCACCTTGTTGGTTCTGAGAAATGTAAGGATCTGTGCTGTGGTAAGCCATTTCTGCTCTATATCCCTTCATTCTCCTTTGCTGTATCCAGAGAGGCCAGACAAACTCTTCTGCTTTAAAAACCCCAGTCTTTCAAAGAGTACTACTGGTGTTCGGACAAGTTGTACATGGTGTCCTTTCACAATTCTTTATTTCTTCCATATTTCATGTTGGTCTCCATTTTCATACCCAGTCTTGAATATTTTTGTTTTTTCTCTCTTGCTCTCTCTTTTCCTTTTTCTTCCTCTCTTCCTTCTTTTTATTCAGATCATCTGGATCTGGATAATGTCAGTGATTTTTAGGAAGAGACCTGTCTGCACTTGAAGGAGCCTGGGGAACAGTTGTTTTTCCTCCTAGCTCTTGTCTAGCAGGCAATCAAAGGGATAAATCACAGAAGCATCTAGGACTGTGTGTGTGGTTGAGCACATCAGTTGTCTGTGCTTATGGACTTAGGATACATGCTCACAATTACATGCATATTTAGTCTCTTCATATTGATTTTTTTCTTCATATTGATTCTATTATGCTTAATTTTTAAGAACATATATGAGCATAAAGTATCTTCTTTAAAAAAAAATGTCAAGATTCAATTGTGGTTTTTTTAAAGATTTTATTTATTTGACAGAGAGATCACAAATAGAGAGGCAGGCAGAGAGAGAGGAGGAAGCAGGCCCCCTTCCAGGACCCTGAGATCATGTCCTGAGCCAAAGGCAGAGGCTTAACCCTCTGAGCCACCCAGGCACCTCAGTTGTGTTTTTGATTAACCAGAGCCAAACTTCCTATATGGTTCACTCCTTATCCAATTATCGGTTTTTCCATTCAATATTTGATTGACTCTGTCTCCCCTCACTGCCTCATTTCCTACAGACAGAAATAGGAGAGGAGGGCATATCTGTGAACATATCTCTGGGCCATGCCATGTGTAGAGACAGTGTAGAGAATTCTGGTTCACCCTGCAGATTCTGTAGACTCTTCCCCCATTTTCCTCTGTCAGCTAGTGCTAAGGAGGGATGGTCTGATCTTCACTCAGAACTCCCTGGTATTGCTTCTTTGGCAAGGGAACCCTTCTCTATTTAAACCCTAATGAATATGATGAACACTAATGGGAGAAGAATGCAAAAATATTCACTGTTAGGAATAAGAAAGGAGACACACAGCCACAGATACAGAAGAAATTATAGGTTTAGTTGCATATCATAAAGTCACATGCGACTGTGTTCCAACCTATAGGAAAACCTAAAGGAGATACTTTCCTAGGAAATTATCATTTACCAGCATTGACCCAAGTAGAAATAGGAATCATTTTTAAATGAATCACTTTCAGATAAGAAATTGGGAAGGAGATTCTGATTGGAATGTCCATGCCAGGGTAGACTCCCTGCCAGAACTATCTCCTCCTTGTAGAAAGTGAAATTCTTTACAGAGAATCATGCTGCAGTAAAACACAGTGCTTATGTACGATGAGGCTCTTTGAAATGGAACATCTAGGGCTTCAGAAACCTGATATCCCTCTGTGTGCATTAGCCAAAGAAATACCTGAATAAAAAGAACGTGTGAGAGAACCAAAGGTAAGAGTCCCTTAATTCCCTAGTTTAAGTGAAAAAGCAAGTTAATAAACTAAGTGTCAAGGAAAAAGAAAATTAGGAACGTTTACAGTTTGGAATTAGTGAGAAATTGTTACTTGGTGGTGTTTTCTCTAAGAGGTTTTTATTTTTTTTTTCTTTTTTAAAGCTAAGTAATATGAAATCCAATTATTTTAATAAATATTAAAGATTAAATTTTAAGATGAGTCTGGACATTCCCCAAAGTGTGATTTCCTTTGGACATAACACAGCACTTTGCTTTAAAGGGTTGCACAGAAGGATATCAAAACAAAAAAACCTGGATTTGTAGAGCTAGAATTTTCCATG